>APFE030543007.1:0-48131 GCA_000404065.3 Pinus taeda | reverse complement strand
ATTTACATTTACCAACTATTTATTTTATAAATTAAACTAGTTTAACAATAAGAATACTACATTGGAATCTATTTTCCTGAGTTTAATTTCTTTTTAATTTTTTCTATAAAAAGAAATTGGTGGTATGTGGGGATTTAAAATGTACCAGATATTTTTTTTTAAGGGTAGAGCGAACCCCTTGAAGAAGGGATATATGTCTCATATGCTGCATCGCAGCCACGGCAGGATTTCGATACTTCTTCATAGTCTTCCAAACCTTTGTACATTTTGACCCTTCGTGTTTAAATTAAATTGAATATCTTTCTGTAGTCCTCAATCATTTCATTCTTTCATTTGTCCATCTGTTCTCCTTCCATCCATCCGTCCATTTCAATCTTTCTGTTCTCCTTCCATCCATTTCAATCTTCGTGTATCCGATTCACCGTTTCATTCGCACCACAGATTCTACTCATCGTGGTATATTTTCTGATTGTGAGCAACCCACAATCAATAACTCCTTGGTATACCCAGGGCTGAAGACAATAGCGGCTTTATCAGATCTGCTCAATGCGTTTTCTATATTCAGAAAAAATGATCTCTTCAACCGCGTCCTCAACAGGAGAACCTGTTGTGATGAACTAATAGCAGCTTTGAACATAGTTGTTTCCTCTGTTGTTTATTTGACCTTTCTGTTTATGAGTTGTTTATTTGAAAAACGAGTTTTGAAAGCTCTACTAAAATGAACCCTAGAAGCATAGGCCAGTCTTGAATCATGTTTGGTGAGAGATAAACATGTATTATTGTATTGGCCTTTCTTCTACATTAATATATTAATTTCCATAGCTCGTCATTGTCTCCTTTATGTTTTATTAATATTTAATCTCCTTTTCCTCTACATCGCTGTCACATCAGTCTGCATGAGTCTTGACCCCTTCATTTGTGCCCTTGTGAGCATCTCTTCCGCGAGCTACGTTGCACTCGCCAAGATATTGCTATTTTTTTTAATTGAATGATAGAAACACCAGTTTTCCCTCTTGTACAGATGCTTTAAGGATCTGGCCAAGATCGAATCCCTCCTGTACAGATGCTTTAAGGATCTGGCCAACATCGAATCCGAGATGCTTCAGCTTAGTTAGCAATTCAAGACTGTTGTGCAGGATCTGGGCAGCTCCACAGCCTCCACAAGTTCATTACAACATGATCTGGCCAGATATTTTTATTATTAATAAATGCAAAAATACATTATTTAGAACTTGATTGAACTAACTTCACTCTTAATATAACATAAAATAGACTTTAAAGAAAAACAGTTAAAACATACACATAAAATTTATTTGAAAAACAAATACTTTTATATAAATAAATTTAAAAAGATCTTGAGTGAAATCTTGTTCAACTACTCATCGAACTGCTTCACTGATGAATTCGCAGCGGTGAATGTACATTACCTTTAAATAAATTAGAAAATTGAATATTTATATTTATTATGCGTTAATTGCTTTAACATATTTGCAATATGCTATTTGTGTTTATATTGCAGTAGTCTATAACGCGACTTTTTGAAAGCTTTTCTGACAAATTTTTCCAGTCAAAATCCGGCAGCAATTCATTGGAATCCCAAGTTTGATAGCTAGTTTCTGTACAATCAATGGCTCCCAGGGGTTTTCCAGCGCGCTGAATCCAAATATGCAGTTAAAAAACCATTTTAACTGCTAAAAATCAAGATTTAACCTCATTTCTTCAGCCGGATTCCGTCACTGGAATCTCCAAAAAGTCGCATTATAGACAACTCCGTTTATATTTATACAAGGAATTAAGATTATTCCTTGCGGCCCAGGAAATGCGTATTAATTATTTGAATTGGGAGAAGTAACGTTAGTGAATTTGCTTACATATTAATAAAGATTCTCGAAAGGCTTTTGAGCAGCATAACCATGCCCTACTTTCTTTCATTGTTGCTGTTATTGCTGTTGAATGTGAACATGTTCACTCTGATAAATACAAATATTAAAAACGTGGGTCCTTTTGGAAATTAGTGTATCAATAAGTGAATATATTTATTTATTTATAATAATATATTTTGAGAAAAAATGTTTTTTTAATTTAAAAATAATGATGTGAATGGCACTGAAAATCAAATATTCATTTGAAATTATCATGTGGTTATTGATTATTTATCTTTAATAATACACTTTAATTGATGAAAAAAACAAATATAAATAAATTGTTAAATGGTTAAGAGTGTGTGTTATATATAATATATATATATATATCCACTATTTAATTAATGAATGAATTGATCTTTTTAACTAGAATCTATAATAACAATTTCAAGTAAGATTATGATTTTTGTTAATCTAAATGTCGTAATAAATTCAAACCCCTAAAAAACTTATAAGACAAAATAACTTTGTAAATTAAACAACCTATATTTATTATTCTTAAAATTCTCTACAAAATTTTGGGCAAACTCAATAAAAACTAAATACCGGAAGAAGAACAATTCATATATAATATATAAATATATATATAAAGAGAGAGAGAGAGAGAGAGAGAGATGAAGCGTGGTTCATGGATATTGGATGGTTGCTACATCCATGGGAAAATTTAGGCTGATAAACTATGGGACCAGCCGATGACTTATGGTTTAATCACGACAATAATAATTAACAACGAATAATTTAATTAATGATTATGTGATTAGTCTGGTAATCAAGGGTTAGCGTTGATATTTTGGTTGCATTGATGTTTCTATTGATTTAGCTATACATTGAGAGGGCAGTTGTCCTAGCCTCGAGTTTCCTTCACGCTTTTGGCTAAACCCTAACTCTTTCATTGTTACTCTGTTATTTTCATTCTGCTTGGTTTGGGGTTGAGAGCTCTACTTGCTGGTTCTGTGGGTCACTATAAATGTTTCAAGCCAATGCTCTATTCACGCCGACTATGGGCTTCTCTTTTGGTAAGTGGGTAACTATGCTCAATGCTTGTATTGACATTCTCGTTAGCTCGGCTCTGTCATTTGATTGTTGGCTTTGTTGTGAGGGTTTCTCTAATCTCTCAGTGGTTGGTGCTCACTGTCTCTCCTTCGTTCCTCACGTGTTCTGCTGAGATTTCTTAATGGTTTCTTCAACTGCCTGTATGGTGTATTTTGTTGTTTGACTTAACTGCGTGTTGTGAACACAGGTTGCGGCCTCCAAAAAACACTTTCCTCTGCGTTCGCTCAACTCCAGCAAGGTATTAACTCGTTCTCTCCTAAATGTTGTCTCCACAGTTTTTCTTGTATGTTAACAGTTGCTGCTCCTTGCGAGCAGGGTTGCTTCCAATGGCCGCGGCCCAAGTGTGGGTTCCTTCGTCTAGTATTGACTGTTGAAATGGTAAGTCCTCTCAGGGTTTCTTCTTCATTACTATCAGTCATTCATTTTTTTTTAATCTTCAGTTCGACGCTACTAATGCTTTTGTATTGTCTCGGTGCATGTTGTTGTGGCTTGTTGTCAGACTACTACTCGGCCCTTCCTCAAAACGAAATGGGTAGGGTGGTTCCCTGTTGTAAGTTGTTTAGTTGAGGGTTTCCTTAATCTTTTCCTACCGCAGTGTAGTCGATTGTTAGAATAGAACCTTGGTCTCTGTTGTGTTGTCATCTGGTTGATAGAAACTTTGGCCTTCGGGCTTAGTTGTACTTTTATTTTGTTGACTCTTCGGTGGACTGTAACATTTTTAAGGCTATAACCCTAATGCTCATTTCTCCATTCTACTCCTGGAGGAGGGTTTGCTTGGCCTTAGGGTCACTGGACTTTAGAACTTGTATTTGTATACTTTGTATGTAGGTTTCGATAATGTAACACTTTTAAAGATGAATGAAAAGAATCTTTGATGTACAGGGTTACCTCTTTTATGAATCCTCTTCTCTATAGTTGTATTTGTTTAATGAACGGCTTTGGCTGCAGCGCACTTTGGTACTGTTGTAGTTTGTCGATGTGACTAGAACTGTCTGCTCAGTCTTCGCATTGATATTGTGCCTATGTCTGTCTTTGATTTTGAAGTTGTATCTCTCAGTTGGTTACTTGAACTAAGTCTATGTTTAATTTAGAAGGATTTCTGGTAAATTATACAGCTGTGTTTATGTTATAGATGATAGAAATTAGATAATAAAACAATATTTAGATAGATGGATTCACGAATGCAAAATGTCTCCCTTTGTATTACTCTTTTGTGCTGGAATGTCGAACCTTTTCCACACTGCGGTACATTTGTTTTGTAATGTTACAATACAGTTATGCAAACTGTTTTCAGTTGTTTCTTCAGTTACACAGTTAATAACTATCTTGTTGTTTTAGTTTTCTCGTTTTGTGGAATACATAGATAATATATTTCTTTTTGTTGTTTTTTTTAAGTAAATAACTGTAAAACAAATAAAAAACAAAACAAAACAAGAGTGTGGCGGTAACCACCTCCACCTAACTGTGTTGTCCCTAAATACCTATTAACTAATAATGAAATAAAACAAGTTCCTAACATTGTTTTTAGTTAGCAAACACAAATGAAATCTAATGATGATGAACCTCTCCTCCTTACCTGAGACCAACACCCGGTCATGGTACCCTTAGTTGGATGATCCTACATTAGGCTCCTAGGGTAAGAAAGATTCATGACTCTTGTCCATGAGCTTCTCTACTGAATAGCCTACCTGTTTTATCTGTCTGGCATTAAGCCATGAATTGTCCTCAATGGGATGATTTTTCCGCTTAACCGGATATTGCAGATATTCTTTTCATTGAGTTCACTTGGCCACCTGAGTTTTGAAGATCCTCTCGATCTTAAGGGGTTGAGCGTAAGTGTTAATGACATATTTGGTCACTGCAACCCCAATCACATATGTCCATAAACCAAGGGCTTCTAAGCCCCTAAAAGTGTTGTTACATATGGTAAAGGAACAAGGTCAGCTAATTACATCATTTCCTAGAAGTTCTCCCTGAAAAACTGCTCAAAACTGGTCAAAACTAGACCATACAAACTGCTCCATGCTAAGGGTGCGATGCATCTCACCTGTTATACATAAAGGGTGCAATGCATACTAAAAATCCCTTCCACAGGGTGTGATGAGTGAGAGCAGACAAATGGTAGACGCAGTTTGCAAGGTGGAAACCTGGAGAATCTTCTAGAAATTGGTCATTTAACACTTGCCTCTCTGAATTCGCCCAGGGATGAGTAAGAGATCATGAAATATCGAAGTGGAAACAAGAACTATCAAAGAAACGATTGTAATCAAAATCCCAGAAGCTGACTCACCCCCCTGCAAATATCTATATATGGATCCCTCCTCCTAGAGATCCAAGAGGCTAGAATTTTGTATTTTGTAGGGAAGTGTTGTTGGTTTCTCTTTGACAGATTGTAGTGTTGGGTAATCTAGCTTTTCATAAGGTGAAGAGGGCTTTCATGCTAGGAGCATGGGGTTGGGTCAAACCGTTGGGTTGTAATCCTCTCTTCTACTACTTCTATCAATAAAGCTATTTGAGTTTTCCTCCATATGCTTGTATATCTCTAAATCTTGTATTTGTCTATGCATTTGTATGGTTAATATAGATATGATCCTATATTTTTTATGGTTATAGATCTCTATGCTTTGATGGTATTATGCTGCTTTGACTCTACAGGTGTTCTTTGAAGCAAGACAAGTGAGGAAAGAGTGGCAAAGCTCTGTCAAAGGAGGGAGGAAACAAGCAATGAGCCAAGTGAAAGACTAAGGTTGGTACTCTTTGTTTCTCTCTCATCTATGTCTCATAAAGGAAAACACAAGTAACTTTAGTTTGTTTGTTTCTAAGATAGCTACCCATCTTAGTGGGACCAATAGCTCTGAATGGACACTAGTTTTCCCAATAACAAAATGGTGACTCCACTGGGGAACGAATAGTTTGATTGTTAGTTAGTGTTGTTTGCTTTATAAACTATGGACGGAGCGTGAAGTTGAGCTAGCTAGCCTTTTAACTGCTATTGCTCTACAACTGCAAAGCAGATCAACGTTGTTTCAGTCAATCTCCAGGTTGGTTTATGAACTGAACATCTGAGTTACAAATATCGAAAGTGCCCTGGTGGTAGCTCAAATAACCTCATTAGATCAGCCCCTATACTTTGTGTTTACTGCCTATCATTAGCTCAGCCTAAATCCCTGAACTTAGCTACAAACTGTGAGTGAAAACCATGCTCAGTCTCGTCTCTGGATCATCACACTATCTCTCATTGGCAACCTGGCTGCATCACACCTCCCGTGTGTTGTAGGTGAGATGCATCCCTGTTTCCCTGTGTTACAAGTGTGATGATTGAGTGAGATTGTTTTTGCCTCAAAATTTTGGTTTTTTCTTCATTGTCTTCAGCTTTATTTAGTAGTTTTGTTGTTTATGATCAGTATATCATTGTTGAAGCTCTCTTCCTTTGCATTATTCAGCCTCCATCAATAAACAATTGTGAATTTTTTAATGCATTTTTCATCATTTACAGTTCTCCTTTGCAAAAAGTAGCTTAATCGAACTGTCGTCTTTTGATTTGAAAGTGTTGCAAGTGTCATTTTTAGCCCAAGAAAAGAGGGGCGTAAAGTCTTCCTCTTTTAGATAGTCAATTACACTTTTTCCATTGTATTTGATTTGAATCATCAATTCTTGGAAGTGTCGAAGGCAGTTTTCAAGTCAAAATTGAAAGTGTCGTCTTAGTCTTCCTTTCATTTTTGAACAAGAAATTACTAAAGCCTCGCTTTGAGAAAAGATAGCTCAGATTTGTACTTAGTTTTCTTTTTGTCATTCTCACATTAAGGAAACCTAAAAAGAATACATGCATGTGCATTTGCATTTAGACTACGTGCAAAAATTGATTTAGGACAGTGCATCTTAGTGTGTGCTCTCTACTCTATGTTGAAAGAATTTTATTTCTCTTTCCTTAGTAGCTAGGATTTTCATTGCAAAAAGAAAATAAACGACTATTTATCATCTTAGATTGCATATTTAGGAATTGTATATCTACATCACACGGTGAACCTTAAAGACAAACTTCTCAAGAAAGGTCAACTGTAAAATAAACCTCAAGGAACATAAAAACACTTTGGAACCTAACACAAAACATCTAGAAGTTTAGGCTAGAGACATATTTCGGCATCATAAAGCTTGGTAACTATTGTTTTCATCATAGCTTGGGTGATTCCTCCTCCATTATACGACAAGTGCCAGTACAGACTTGTGCTCTCGCGTACCGTCGAGTATATATTGGGGGACAACAATAGGATATATTCTTTATCCTTAGGAAGCCGTGTCTGCCGCCCTATCGATCGAAATGCACTAAACATAACATTCGGGAAGATTGACTACCGTAAGTAAACAATATTCTCCATTTTTGTGATTGGTTTGGTAATCCATCTGTCTAGATTTATAGAGTAGTCATCTCCATTCCTTTTCAGACTCCTTAAAAGAAAAGGTCCATCTGAGCACTTGTCACTTCAGGCTCATTAAAAATCGAAGGTGACTAGAGTCATCTTTAGCTTTTTCTTGACTCTTTAAAATTGAGAAAGCAAGTTGTGTCAAAGCATCATAAAGTTTATTTTAATCAGAATAACATCACTATTCCCTCGTTGGTATTAGGTTGAGAAAATGGAGTCCACCAATCAAGGATTTACCCTTGGGGGAAATTCCACTCCCTTCTCCTCTTGTGGAGACATTGGTGCTCCTCATATGGCTACTTTGTCCCTTCCAAGACTTACAATCAACTTGCTAGTATGGCTTTCTTCAACCGCTGTCGTTCAAAACACAGTAGTCCTTGAGCAGTCAAAACAGCAACCAGATGATACTAGATTTTCTCCCCCACCTTCTACTGCATTTGTTTCTCATTCTCCTTCTTCCTCTTCACTTGGTGAAACTAATAACACTAAAAACCAAGTAATTGAGAAGAAGAAGAAAGGGAAGGAGAAGAAGAAGAAGAAGCCAATGGAAAAAGGGGGCAACCATGCATCGTTTGGTGAAAATCCACACACTGCACTATCCAAACCTAAATATCCATGTGTCATTTGCAAGGGAGACCACTATCATCAAGATTTTCCTTGCATCCCATAGATCTTAAGGGACTTGTCTCCCCGCTTGCACAATCCAATGTCTTCAACCTCTGACAATCATGTTGAAAGCACACCCATCAACTAGTGAAAACAAAGTCAATGGAAAAAAATGAAGATCTAAATTTCCTTGTAGACTATGTGATGGCGATCATGCCCTCCATTGTTGTCCTTTCCTGGACGAAGCTAAAAGAGTCTTGGATATCCATCCTACTTCACCACAGTGACTTCCTCCTAGATACAAGAAACTCTTACTGAGTCCACCGTTAGTTGAAAATCTGAATGACACACCTTTGTTATCGGTCAAAGAACCTATCATCGAAGATAAACCCTTTGAGTCAACACCGGACCAAAGTCAATAGGTCAAGACGGTAGTTGACCTAGTTTTGTCTTCAGAAGGTCCACCTTCAGATGATACAGTCACCAAAGAGAATGAGAATGACATCGTTCATATTCTTATGACATCGTTCATATTCTTTTTGTTAACATAGATCTAATGAACTTGGGGGCAATCTACCTGTTCCTTTACTGCAGGAAGGAAGTTCATCAGAGATTCATCCAATCGTTTATTCTTTTCCTACTCCAAGCAATCTAGTCATTTCCTTCAATTAGAATCTACTAGGGAGACCCCGCCTATCGTCAAATGTACCATTCTGAGTCATAGTACTAGCTTACAGAATGATCATGGTTGGTACTATCATATACGAAGTGGCTTTCGTGAGTATCCTTTCCTCAACTGCTTAGAAAGTGCTTGGTTCACCATCGCTTCTGCCTGAGATTCAAAATATGTTAGGCTTTAATAGAGGAACCAGTTGATCGTTACCGATCCTTCCAAATTTTCTGATAACTTTTAGAATGAAAACCACTTATCTGAACGTGATGGTAGTCAAAGGGCCATTAGGTTACAATCTACTCCTTATAGCATGAGAGCTATTGTTTCCTCACTCTTTAGGGTGATGTGTTTCCCGTATCAAGGCAGAATGGTCTAGCTCGTAGACCAACTTTCGTTCCTTGGTTCAAAAACAGCTACTAGTCAAATACCATCCCTAATTAGTCTTTTTGCACAACAAATGTCTCATCAATCTCTAGTTTGTCCAACTAATGAGCGTGAGTGATTCGTTGAATGTGACTAAACCCAGGGAGCATGTACCCTAGTCTTCTTTGGTAGGAAAACCCCAGATATAAGGTAGGTTTCTACATAGGATATATGACTAGTCAAACACACCCGTCCGTTTAGGAAAATGGGATTAGATTGGAAACTTATTCCCTCGTCAAAGGTTATGTGAGTGGAAGCTCATACCATTCACCTTTGCCCAATTCGATGGGAAGAGCCAAGGAAGTGCTTTGTCAGCAAATGCGGATGGAACAACCTTGCTTTAATGCAAGAACTTCCATATGGTAACCTAGAAACTCTACTTCTCTTTATACTTGGGGGCATGAAAAACTTTTGCATGCGAGTGAAAAACAAACTTTTATTTTCTTCGTTTGTAGGCTTATTTTCTTAGTTTGTAGGCTCTGAACCCTTTAATCTCTTAGGTTGGTCGTTCCTAGCTTGCATACAAAAGGCTCTGGAACAAAGTTGTGCATGGGGCAAGCTCCCTAAAAAATGAACCTACTAACGAGAGACATCCTTATTATACAACTGGCACATGCAATGTTTCCGCAAATTTCAAGCTCGTTAAAGAATAAACCTAGTTGTGAGCATATGCTCCCCCAGAGTTCAAGTTCATTAAAAAATGAACCCACTTTCGGTAAATAACCTTTGTGATCGCATTACTATCAACTTTTGAGCCTTGGTCATGTTCTTACCATCACCTCCACCTTTTAGCTGATCATCCGCCTCCACTTGATTATTTACCCTTTTGAGGAACAACTGGGATGAGTGATTCTGTTAGCCATCTTCTTTACACTGCCATGACTAAAAAAGTTACAAACCTTACCTAAAACCATCTACTACCCGAAAATATTAGTCGTTCCTCAAAGATGAGTCTCTTTAAGCTCTTTTTAGACTCGTAAAATATAAAAAGATTGTTGAGCAATTCGCCTCTCCAGCTCATTAGAGTGATTGGAAGTGCCATCCCTCCTCTATATTTTAATCTTTTTGGACCTAAGGGATCATTACACAAAAATATCGAGTGCTTGTATTTTTGGCTCGTTAAAGTGATCGGAAAAGTCATCCCTTTCGTATTATTTTATACTTTTTTGGGCTTAAGGGATTATACTATGAAAAAGGATTATTTGAGATTCCTTTCTGTCTCTTTTTAGACTCTATAAAACTAAAAAGGACTGAGTTATCTTTCTCTTTAAACTTGTTAAAACAATAACAACGAACTTGTCCATTACAAACAAGAGTGAGTTTCACTGTTGCTAGGCTTGCTAAACAATAACGACACGTTTGCCCGAAGGGATAATTATAGAACAAGCGTATGTTATCCTCCTCAAGCTTGACAAAAATAAAGAGGTACTGGTCCAAAATGACTGGGGAAAACTTGGGAAGAAAACCTGAAGAACTTTATTGGTAGCAGGTCGCTCTTGAACATGACACTTTCACTCCATCACCATGAATGAGTCGAGTTGGGTTATTCCATTCACCGGTCATATCACCGTTGGTCCTCCGTACCATCCCTTTTTTGGGTTAACGCTACCAATCCATTTTCAGTGTCGCTGATATGCTCAAGAGAAGTTTCTCAAATAATTCACCAACCTAGCTTATGCCTCATCTGCTACAATACCTTCACGCTCCATTCTTTCATGACTGCCACCCTGAACCTTGTATCATCAGTTCGCTTTCACCTCCACAAAATCATTTGCTCCATTCTGTGTCGTAGATGTGGGATTAATTAAGGCCCTCCTACGATGGGTCACTTCTTGTCGACATCAGCTCATTATCCAAGAAGTCGACCTAGGAAGAAACCTTTCAGTACTTTGAAGCTTCCATGCCTCAATGGCAACTTTCTCACTTCTGCTGACAGGTTTACATCAACGTCCTTCGATCAAAAGATTTTGCGTGGTGTTCGGCATCGACTCATGTATTCACACCACGTGAATTGTACTGCAGTACCTTGAGGGTCATCATCATTATCGGTGATTCCTTTCGCGTCTGTTAACAGTTTACATTTTTGGTTGGTAATTAGGCGATGTCTTTCCATGTTCAACATCAAAACATCTTTTCACGTGGATCGACTTGTACTTCTGGCAAAGATCGAACGAGTTTGAAGACCCCAGATCTAGTTTCATCCATCTAGGCTGTGACATATTCAGGAAAAATAAAGACATCACATGTACATCATAGCTGCACAAATAATCATCCAAGCCAAGGGATGATGGCTCTACGAGAGTCATCAGTCTATCACACAGATGGTTGTCTATCCTATGTACAAAAAAATGAGTTTATAAAGCTGAGAATGGGAATGCCCGCCTCATCTAGATCATGAAAATATTATCAAGAGAACGTATTCTATTGTATCTTATTATAGGTCACCTTCTAGTTCGAAAAACCTCGGATCCTTATGATAAAGCATTTCAACCGACATCAGAAGATTTACAACCTCATGCCTTAAGGGGAAACTGTTATAGACATATTTGGGCATTACAACCCCAATCACATATGTCCATAAACCAAGGGTTTCTAAGCCCCTAAAAGTGTTGTTTCATACCGTAAAGGAAGAAGGTCAGCTAACAACATCATTTTCCAGAATTTCTTCCTGAAAAATTGCTTAAAACTGGTCAAAACTGGACCATACAGACTGCTCCAAGGTGAGGGTGCAATGCATCTCACCTGTTACACATAGTGGGTGTGATGCATACTGAAAATCCCTTTTGTAGGGTGCGATGACTGAGAGTAGACAAATGGAAGAGGTAGTTTGCTAGGTGGAAACCCAGAGAATCTTCTAGAAACTGCTCATTTGACACTTGCCTCTCTGAATTCGTCGAGGGATGAGTAAGAGATCATGAAATCTCCAAGTGGAAGTAAGAACTATCAGTGAAATGACACTAGTCAAAATCCCAGAAGCTGACTCACCCCCTGTAAACATCTATATATGGATCCCTCATCCTAGAGATCCAAGAGGTTGGAATTTTGTATTTTATAAGGAAGTGTTGTTGGTTTCTCTGTGACACACTGTAGTGTTGGATGATCTAGATTTTCATGAGGTGAAGAGGGCTTTCATGCTGGGAGGATGGCGCCGGGTCAGACCGCTAGGTTTTAATCCTCTCTTCTACTACTTCTACCAATAAAGCTATTTGAGTTTTCCTCGATATGCTTGTATATCTTTGAACCTTGTATTTGTGTATGCATTTGTATTATTAATATACATCTAATCCTATATTTTTTATGGCTATAGATCTCTACGCTTTGATGGTATTATGCGGCTTTGACTCTACAGGTGTTCTTTGAAGTGGGACAAGTAAGGAAAGAGTGGTGAAGCTCTGTCAAAGGAGTGAGGAAACAAGAAAGGAGCCAAGTGAAAGACTAAGGTTGGTACTCTTTGCTTCTCTCTCATCCATCTCTCATAAAGGAAAACAAAAGTACCTTTAGTTTGTTTGTTTCTAAGATAGCTACCCATCTTAGTGGGACTAGCAACTCTGGATGGACACTAATTTTCCTGATAACATTAAGGTATTTGTCTCATCCAAGTCTCACTTCCTTCCTGTGTGCCTCATGTAAGTTGTGCTGTACTGTCTTCCTCAAGACTGGTAGTGTATGGAAACAAGTCTGGTACATTAAAGATGGGCGAGATGCCTATTCCTGGTGGCAGTTGTAATTCATAAGAATTGGCTAAAAATTTCCAGAGAATTTTGCAGGGGCCTATCTTTTTGTACTTCAGTATTTTGTATGCATCTCTGGGAAAACGTTCCTTGTGCAAATGTGCGAGGACATCATCCCCCACATTAAACTGTACCTCTTCCTGTTTCAAATCTACCAGCTGCTTATACTTTTGACCATTATCCTCCAACTTCATTTTCACCTGTTCATGTAGATCATTCATTGGTTTGGCAAAATCTTCCCCATTAGCACTTTGTCTTTCCTGATATCCTACATCTCATAACTCATGCACTCTGTGAGGATGCATGACATATAAAATTTGAAAAGGACTGATACCCATGTTGTGATTGGGCGATTCGTTGTAATCAAACTCCATTTGGGCAAGTACTCGATCCCACATTCGTGAATTTTCCCCGATCAAACTTCGTAGCAGGTTCCCCAAGCTCCTGTTTACCACCTCTGTTTGACCGTTAGTCTATGGGTGATAAGTACAGCTGAAACTTAACTGCATGTCCATCTTCTTCCACAAGGTGTGCCAAAAGTGCCTTGTAAACTTCACATCCCTCTCAGAAAGAATGGACTTAGGTAAGCCGTGTAGCCTGACGATCTATGTGAAGAATAAGTGGGCCACGTGAGTGGCATCACTGGTTTTTCTACAAGGGATGAAATGTGCCATCATTGAAAACTGGTCTACTACTACCATCACCGAATCATAACCCCGTTGCGTCCTTGGTAGACCCAAGATGAAGTCCAAGCTGACTAAGTCCCGTGGTCTACTAGAAATGGGCAGTGGTGTATAGAGTCTTGTATTCTTGCTATGTCCTTTCACCATCTGACACACTTTACATCTGGTCACAAATCTCTGCACATCCCTTCGCATTCTTGGCCAATAATAAAAATGGCTAAGCTGTTCTAAATTTTTGTCTATGCCGAAATGCCCGGCTAGACCTCCACTGTGCTTCTCCTAAATGATATTCTCTCTCATTGAACAATCAGGAATGCATAACTATCCCCCTCTAAACAATAACTTCTCCTACAAATTATAGTCCATCCACAGACTATTGCTTCTTAGCAAAGGATTTTTACATGATTCATAAGCCTATTTGAAATACACATCAGCCTAATACAAGTCTTTCAAATGTTCAAAGCCCAGCACCTGTATCGTACTCTCCTGCAAGAGAAAGGCTCTTATGCTCAACACATCTGCCACCTTGTTGGCCTGCCTCCTAATGTGTTTCAACAGAAAGGTAAAACTCTACAAATATTCAACCCACTTAGAATGCTTGTGATTCAGCTTATGTTGTTGTATTATGTATTGCAGTGCAGAGTTATCTAAAAATAAAACAAACTCATTTCCCAATAGATAGTGTCTCCATTGCTTGAGTGCTTGAATGACAGCATAGAATTCCTTGTAGTACAATGAATACTTCTGCCTACTCTGATTCAACGTCTCATTGAAAAACACAATAGGTTTTTATTCTTGACTAAGTACAACCCCAATGGTCGTACTCCTCATATCACAGGGAACCTAAAAAAGCTTTCTAAAATTTAGCAATCTCAGGATCGGTCTTTTTGTGATCCTCTTCTTAGAAGCTGAAAACTCCTCTCTACTACCTCAGTCCAACGAAAAGGTTGATTTGCCTTCTTTATAGTGTGCAACATAGCTGCACATATTTCATTGAAATTCCTTCTGAATTTACGATAAAAACTTGCCAGCCCATGAAAACTACGTACCTCAAACAGACGTTTTGGGGACGGCTAGTTGACAATTGCTGCAATCTTCTCTGGGTCCATCTTCAACTCGTTTTCTGCAATCAGAAAACCTAGATAAACCAGTTCTTTTTGCAGAAAAGTGCATTTTTTCAGATTTTTTAGCAGCTTATTCTGCTACAATTTTTCCATCACACTTCAAACATGTTGAAAGTGTTCCTCCCTCATCTTCCTGAAAATTGATATGTCATCAAGGTACACTATTACAAAATTTCCAACCAATTCTTTCATCATTTCATTCATCAATCGCATATAGGTACTGGGTGCATTACTTAGTTTGAATGGCATTATTAGCCACTCATACAACCCATCACTGGTCATGAAGGTTGTCTTCCACTCATCCCCTTACCTGATTCGAATCTAATGATAACCACTCTTCTAACAAATCTTTGAAAAGTATGTTGCCCGGCTCAGGTAGTCCATCATGTCATCCATCTTTGGCAGTGGAAATCTGTACCTGATGGTAATCTTATTGATGGCCCTCGAATCTGTGCACATTCGCCATTCTCCTCCTTTCTTGGGAGCAAGAACTGTTAGAACTATGCAGGGGCTCAAACTCTCCCTTATTAGCCATTTATGCAGCAATTCCCGTACGTATTTTCTAATTTCCTTGTTATCCTTGGGGCTCATCCGATATGCTACCTTATTTGGTAGACTTGCTCCAGGCATAAAGTCAATATGATGACTTATACTTCTCTTGGGAGGCAACTTATCTGGTAAATCGTCCACTACTGTATCGTTGAATTCTTGCAACATTTCCTAAATTTCTGGAGTCAAATCAAACACTTCTATGTGTAACAACACTATTTTTTCACTTCTTACAATAGCATAGCTTACTTCATTGTCTTCAGTCTACTTATAAAATTGTTTTCCACCCATTAGTAACACTCTCGTCCCACTTGTTTCTGTTGTCTCCTCCTCCTTGATGGGCACAAGTGTGTGCTTGATCCCATCTTTAACAAACTTGTAACAATTTGTCTTCCCATCATGCACTACCTTGTGGTCATATTGCCCTGGCACCCCTAGTAGTATATGACATACGTCCATTGGCATAATATCACAAATAACCTTGTCCTTATACTTGCCAATATGGAACTCAACTTCACATTGTTCGTCAACCAACAATTGATGGCCTTTCTGCAACCACAATACCTTGTAAGGAGTGGGGTGCTTCAACAGCTTCAAACCGAACTTCTCTACCATTTATGTGGTCACTAGATTATCCATGCTCCCACTATCGATAACCAACTTGTAGCATTTTCTGTGGGACTTACAAACTGTCCGGAATAATGCTTTCCTTTGAGTTTGTTCAGCTATTTCTTTGGTTGGTTTTAGCAATACTTTATTCAACACCAAGGCCTCCCTAGTTTCCAGCACATTCTCTACTTCCTCAGGTGGTACCTCTACTTCCTCATGTTGTGCAACAAGCACTCCTCTTTGACCAACTTGTTCAACTTCGGGACATTCAAAAGATCTATGCCTCCACTTGTGGCACCTGTAACATTGATGGTTAGCTCCTCTACCTCATCCATTCCCTCTTCCTCACTAATATGGCCTTCCACTTCTAGTGTTGTCTCCTTTATCTGTTGTCCCTGTATTTTTGGAACTGCTACCTTCTTCATTATTGTTGAAAGTGTGTCGTCTGCCATAACACTATCGTCTCCTAGTATTTTGTTTTTTGGTGGTATTCTCCTCTACCTTCATGGCACTCCAATAGGCTTTCTCTATATTTTTCAGGGAAAGAATGATGATTTCATCTAGTATTTCCAATCTTAGACCATTTACATAACTTGTTGTTTTCTGTAGGGTGTCCTCTGTAGAATCAGCTCTTAAATTTACCTGGTAGAATTCTTCAGTATACTCTCTCACTATCATCCCATTTTGTTTCAAATTCTGCACTTGCCAATGTAGTGAAATCTAGTAGTCTTTGGGTAGGAATCTTCCTTTCGACTTGACCACCATTCTTGACCATTTCATTGTTGGCAACTTGTTCATCCTTTTTCTCTCCGCTTGGACACTATCCCACCACAGGGTTGCATGTCCCTTAAACTTTTCTACAGTGAACCTAACTCTCCGATCTTAACTGACCTCTTCACACTCAAAATATTTGTCCAATTCACTGATCCAGTCCAACAGAACCTCTGTGGACAAGCTACCATCATAATTTGGAATTTTTGGTTTAGGCTTGCTACTAGCCAATAGGACCGACCTCAACAATCTCATTTCCGATCTTTCTTCATGTGATCCATCTGTTGCCACTACAACTTCTTCTTTGTTATCATCTCCTACCTCTGGACCCATTCTCCTTCCTGCTTCAACTGCCTCCAAATGGGCAGTAAGGATCCTGATTTCCTCCTGCAATCCTTCCTCTGCTGCTCTCCGATCACCTCTTCCATGACCTCGTCTTCCTACCTCAATTTCTCAAGAAAAATCTAAATCCTACTCTGATACCACTATGATGGGACCAACCCGTGACTTATGGTTTAACCACCACAATAATAATTAACAATGAATGATTTAATTAATGACCATGTGATTAGTTTGGTAATCAATGGTTAGCACTAATATTTTGGTTACATTGATGTTTGTATTGATTGAGTTGTACATTGAGAGGATAGTTGTGCTGGCCTCGGCTTTCCTTCCCACTCTTGGCTAAACCCTAACTGTTTCGTTGTTACTCCATCATTTTTGTTCTACTTGGTTTGGGGTTGAGAGCTCTGCTCGTTGGTTCTGTGGGTGACTGTAAATGTTTCACGCCAATGCTCTGTTCATGCCAACTATGGGCTTCTCTGTTGGTAAGTGGGTAACTATGATCAGTGCTTATATTCACATTCTCATTAGCTTCGCTTTGCCATTTGATTTTTGGCTTTGTTGTGAGGTTTTATCTGCTCTCTTGGTCATCCGGTGCTCACTGTCTCTCCTTGGTTCCTCATGTGTTCCACTAAGCTTTCTTAATGGTTTCCTTAGCTACCTATATTGTATATTTTGTTGTTTGACTTGTCTGCATGTTGTGAACACAGGTTGCAGCCTCAAAAGGACCCTTTCCTCTGCATTTTCTAACTCCGGCAAGGTATTAACTCGTTCTCTTCTAAATGTTGTCTCCACAGTTTTTCTTGTATGCTAACAATTACTACTCCTTGTGAGCAGGGTTTCTTCCACTGGCCGTGACCCAAGTGTGGGTTCCTTCATCCAACGTAGACTGTTGAGCTGGTAAGTCCTCTCGGGGTTCTTCTTCCTTACTATTAGTCATTCATTTTTTTTTTAATCTTTAGTTTGACGTTACTAATGCTTTTGTATTGTCTCTGTGAAAGTTTTTGTGGCCTCTTGTCGGACTACTACATGGCCATTCCTCCAAACATAACTAGTAGGGTCATTCCCTATTGTAACTTGTTTAGCTGAGGGTTCCCTTACTCCTTTCCTCCCACAGTGTAGTCGGTTGTTAGAATAGAACCAGGGTCTCTATTGTGTCTTCGTCTGGTTGATAGCAAATTTGGCCTTCGGGCTAAGTTGTATTTTGATTTCTTTGATTCTTCAGTGGACTGTAATGTTTTCAAGGTTAAACCCTAACCCTCGTTTCTCAGTTCTACTCCCAGAGGAGGGTTTGGTCAGCCTTAGGGTCACTGGACTTTAGAACTTGTATCTGCATAATTTGTATGCAGGTTTTGATACTGTAACACTTTTAAAGATGAATGAAAAGAATCTTTGATGTACAGGGTTACCTCTTTTATGAATGCTCTTCTTTGTGGTTGTATTTTTTTAACGAATGGCTTCGGCTATAGTGCACTCGCGTACTACTGTAGCTTCTCGATGTGACTGGAACTATCTGCTCAGTCTTCATGTTGATATTGTGCCTATTGGGCTGTGTTATATTCTTTCCACAACTAACCGACGTAGTGAAACGAGGGGTTAGAGGGGGGGGCGGAGCCCCCCCTTCATTGTGTCGATTGCACAGCGGGGGGGTCACAGGGGGATTTGAGGGGGGCAGGTAGCGCCCCTCTATGGGGTCTGGGGCAGTGCCCCAGGAATTTTTTTTTTGACCCTATATTAGGTTGGGCGAACCTACATATGGTTTTCGGTCCATGGTTTTGGACGCGATGGTTTTCTGTCCATGGTATTGGATGCTTCGACATGTATAAATATGTGTTGTAACATTGAAAGGAACATAATGAAAGATCAAGCTGGTAGTCCTGGTTTTGGGATCTAGTGGGAAATCTCTATGTATATGTGTTTTATGTGTTATGCTCTCGCATTTTTATTTTTCCTGTGATTTAGAATTCGTATGTAGGTAATTTTTGTACGGGGTTAAAACCTACATTTGGAATCAGAGTTGTTTTGGCTTCAAGGGGATGCCTTTGCTACTGAGGGGTTTCACTCGGGCCTGTGGTAGACCCTGTTGAGTGGGAGATCTGCGAGATCGATTCTAGTGGTGAAAGAAGATGGCGAGCAGTAGAAATATAGAGATTGAGAAGTTCAATGGTCAGAGTTTTGAGTTGTGGAAACTCAAGATGGAGGATCTATTGGTGGATAAAGATCAGTGGATCGCGGTAGATCTGGATACTAAACCAATGGGAGTGATCAATGAAGAATGGAAGAAGTTGGATTGGAAGGCAAAGAGCACAATATGATTGTGTGTCTCAGATTCAAAATTCTTGAATGTATCAGGGGAATCTATGGCGAAGGCTTTGTGGGACAAGTTAGGGACTTTGTACCAATCTAAGTATCTGGTGAATAAACTATTCCTACGAAAAATGTTGTATAACCTCAGGATGAAAGATGGAGACTCGGTGACAGAGCATTTGAATGCGTTTAATACTATGGTAAGTCAGTTATCATCTGTTGATATTAAAATTTCAGATGAAGATAAGTGCATCAGTCTGTTGTGTTCTCTACCAGATTCGTGGGATAGTCTGGTTATTGCAATAGGTAGCAATGCAACTGCTTTGCAGTTTGATGAAATGTCTCACCTTGATGATAGAGGAGATCAACAAAGAAAAAAAATGGCAGCTAGAATGGTGAGCCTTGTCTGTACGGGACAGTCCGAATAGAAAAAAAAATAAGTCAACGCAGTGGAGATCTAATCTAGAGGGATAGATCTAAATCTCCAGGAAACTCTATAAAGGTGGTGTTCGTTGGCAAATGCGGAAAGGGAAGGGCACTTCAGAAGGGATGTAAATCTAAAGCTCTGAATAAAGGAAAGGGATCTGATGATGCCCCTTCTGTAGAGGCGAAAACCACCTTAGATTGAAATCGTGGGGGATGTGTTACTTGGCGTCCTTCAAGTGTACATGGTAGATCATGAGGCATGGTTGACTTGACCTCAGGTGCATCCTTTCACTTCACTCCCCATCAGAAGAGTGGTTTCGCGAGTATGAGAAATGCGATGGTGGTGATGTCTTCTTAGGAGATGATAGGAAGGCTAGAATCATTGGTTGTGGAAAAGTAAAGTCGAAGTTGCAAGGTGGATGGGTTAGAACCCTTCTGGGTGTTCTGCATATTCCTGCATTGGATAGAAATCCGATCTATGTAAGCAAGTTGGATGATGTAGGTGTAAAGACAGTGTTTGAGAAGGATACCTGCAAGATGGTTCGAGGAGCACTGGTGTTGATACGGGGAGTTTGGATTAGAACTCTGTACAAGCTGCAAGGTAGCACTGTTGTTTACGGGTGCAATAGTTCTATGGTTCCTGAAAATGGAGCAGAAAATCTAGTGGTCTATGGAGAGAAGACCATGTTGTGGCATCAAAGGCTTGGACATATTGGAGAGAAGGGCCTTCTAATACTTCATGGTAAAGGTATGGTAGAAGGTATGAGTAATAGCTCTCTGGATTTTGATTTCTGTGAAAATTGTGTATATGGGAAGCAGAATCGGGTGAGTTTCCCCTCTGGTGGTAAGAGGTCGAAACATATATTAGAGCTTGTGCACAGTGATGTGTTTGGACCTATGAACATTCCATCACTGGGTAAGTTTGTGTACTATGTATCATTTATAGATAGCTTCTCAAGGAATACATGGATATATTTCCTTAAGACGAAATCTGAAGTCTTTGACAGATTTAAAGAATTTAAGGCTCTGGTGGAAAATCAGATAGAGAAGAAGATAAAGGTGTTGGGGATAGATAATGGTGGAGAATTCAGCAGTAAGGAATTTGGAAAATTCTGTAAGAAGTGTGGTATAGCATGGCAGAAGACTACTCCATATACACCTCAGCAAAATGGAGTCGCAGAAAGAATGAACAAGATGCTGATGGAAAGGGCAAGAAGCATGCTCAGTGGTGTCGGGTTAGGACAGGAATTCTAGGCAGAGGCAGTGGATACTACATGGTACCTGGTCAACAGGTCACCTTCATCAGTGTTGGAGGATAAGACTCCACAATAAGTATTGACTAGAAAGAAACCCTCTCTTTCACATCTGAGGGTATTTGGATGTGATGCATATGTACATGTTCCAAAGGAGAAACGAACCAAGTTGGATAGTAAATCTAAAAAGTGCATCTTTATTGGTATAAAGATGGTTTAAAGGGTTATAAGCTTTGGAACCCAGTCACATGGAAGGTTGTGTACAGTCGAGATGTGGTGTTCAGAGAAGTGAAAGATGTTATTAAACATGAAGTCCAACCAAAGGAACCTATGAAGATAGAGTTCAAACTAAAGGAGGAAGAATCAAAATCTGTAGCAGAGGAGGAATCAGAAGATGAAGAGCCACAAACTCCTATTGTGAGAAGATCAGTTCGAGAAAGAAGGTAGCCAAAAAGGTATAGTCCATCTGCTTTCTGTTCAAATTTTTCTTTGTTTGTTATTGATGATGATCCCAAAACTGTGAAGGAAGCAGTGGATTTAGAGGATGGAAAACTCTGGAAAGAGGCCATGGTTGATGGAATGGCATCTTTGCACAAAAATGTGGCTTGGGATCTGGTGGAGTTGCCGGCTGGAAGGAAACCCATTGGCAGCAAATGGGTGTTCAAGAAGAAGCCAAATGTAGAAGGGAAGGTGGAGAAATACAAAGCTCGGTTGGTAGCAAAAGGTTATTCCTGGGTGTCGGGAATTGATTTTGGTGATATTTTTTCTCCTGTTGCCAACGTAACTTCTATTAGATTAATTTTATCTGTTGCTTCTGCTTTTGATTTTGAGGTAGAACAAACGGATGTGAAGACAACATTTCTTCACAGGGATTTGGAAGAGGAAATCTACATGAAGCAGCCTGAAGGCATTGTGATGAAGGGTAAGAAAGAACTGGTATGCAAGTTAAAGAAGTCATTGTATGGGTTAAAACAGTCACCAAGGATGTGGTATCAGAAATTTGATACATTTATACGGGGACTTGGCTTCACCAGAAGCAATGCAGATCACTGTGTGTATTTTAAATTAATTGGTGACCGTGTAATTTATCTGGTCTTGTATGTGGATGATATGTCGTTGGTTGGAAATGACAAAGAAATTATCCAGGATTTGAAGACCCAATTGTCCTCCAAATTTGACATGAAAAGATCTCGGTGCTGCAAAAAATATTTTGGGCATGGAAATTAAAAGAGATCGGGAAAAGAGGAAGCTTTGGTTAAACCAGAGGAAGTATGTCAAGACAATACTGGAGAGGTTTAATATGCAGGATAGTAAACCGGTGAAAGTTCCTATTCCTGTAGGTGTGAGATTATCTGTTGAACAATGTCCCAAGACACAAGAAGAGGAAAAGGACATGTCCCATGTTCCATATGCAAGTGCAGTCGATAGCTTGATGTATGTAATGGTTTGTATTAGACCAGACATTACACATGCAATGGGAGTATTGAGCAGGTTTATGTCAAAATGAGGGAAGGAGCAATGGACAACAATGAAGCGAGTTTTTAGGTATTTGCATGGCACTAGTGACTATGGTTTGTGCTACCAAGGAAGACCAGGATTGGACAGAGTGTTGGATATTCGTGGCTTTGCTGATGTAGACTCGGCTGGAGATCTAGATCAGAGAAGATCTACAGGTGGGTATGTGTTTAACCTATTTGGAGGTGCAGTGAGTTGGATGAGTAAGAAAGAATCTGCAGTGGCACTATCAACTACAGAGGTAGAATACATGGCAGCCACTCATGCAAGCAAGGAAGCAGTTTGGTTGCAGAGATTGTGTTCAAGTATGGGGTTAGTACAGGGAGCTATAAGGATAGACTGTGACAACCAAAGTGCAAATTTTTGGCAAAGAACCCTTCTTATCATTCAAAGACAAAGCACATTGATGTTCAGTATCATTTTGTGAGGGATATGATAGAAGACAAAAAGGTGTTGCTGGTAAAGGTTGACACTTTGAAGAATACTGGAGATGCATTGACAAAATCTGTGAGCTTTGAGAAGTTCTCTTGGTGTAGAGAAGCAATGGGTATTTCAGGGCTGGAAAAATGACTAAGCTCTCATGTGGCCCCCTGTGGAAAGGAAACAACAAGTGGGAGATTGTTGCGCTGTGTTATATTCTTTCCACGACTAACATATGTTGTGGAGCCCACCCTTCGTTGTCGATTATGCAACGGGGGGGTCACAGGGGGGTGGCATCCCCCCCTGTCCAGGGGGTTTGAGGGGGGCGGATAGCCCCCCTCTACGGGGTCTGGGGCAACACCACCGGAAAAAAAATTTTGGACCCTATATTAGGTTGGGCGAACCTACCTTTGGTTTTTAGTCCATGGTTTTGGACGCGATGGTTTTCGGTCCATGGTATTGGATGCTTCAACATGTATAAATATGTATTGTAACATTGAAAGGAACATAATGAAAAATCAAGCTGGTAGTCCCGGTTTTGGGATCCAGTGGGAAATCTCTATGTATATGTGTTTTATGTGTTATGCTCTCGCATTTTTATTTTTCCTGTGATTTATAATTCGTATGCAGGTAATTTCTGTACGGGATTAAAACCTACAGTGCCTTTGTCTGTCCTCGATTTTGAGGTTGTATCTATGCTTGTCACTTGGTTACTGGAACTTTGTCTCTCTTTAATCTGGAAGGATTTTTTGTAAATTATATAGTTGTCTTTACATTACAGATGATAGAAATTAGATAATATAACAGTATTTAGACAGATTGATTCAAGAATGCAAAGCGTCTCGCTTTGTATTACTCCTCTTAGCTGGAATGTCAAACCTTTTCCACAATGTGGTACATTTGTTTTGTAATGTTACAATACAATTATGAAAACTATTTACAGTTGTTTCTTTAATTACACAGTTGATAACTATCTTATTGTTTTAGTTTTCTCTTTCTGTGGAATACATAGATAATATATTTCTTTCTGTTGTTTTTTTTTTAACTAAATAACTGTAAAACAAATAAAAGAAAAACAAAACAACAGTGTGGCTATAACCACCTCCACCTAACTGTGTTGTCCCTAAATACCTATTAACTGATAATGAAATAAAACAAGTTCCTAACATTGTTTTTAATTAGCAAACACAAATGAAATCTAATGATGATGAACCTCTCCTCCTTAGCTGAGACCAACACCCGGTCATGGTGCCCTTAGCTGGATGCTCTTGCATCATCAACCCGAAGGGATCTATCCGCTAGCCAAACAAACAAGGACTAACACCAAGGCTATTGAGGACATTTAACCCCATGACTTCCCAACTGGCATGGTATTTAGCAACGCGAACTCGAACAACTAAGCTAACCATTGGGACTATTATATATATATATATATATATATAATTTATATATATATATATATTATATTATATAATATATATATATGTAGTTGTATGTATGTATGTTGTATGTATATATATATATATATGTATGTATGTATGTATGTATGTATGTATGTATGTATGTATGTATGTATGTATTGTATGTATATATATATGTATGTATGTACATAATATATATATATTTATATATATATATATATTATAATATTATATATATATGATATATTATATATATATAATGTTATTATTAAATTTTAAATATTAATATTAAACTTTAATAACTTTATTGATGACTTAATAACATTTCCCCAAGGAGGATGTCCACAAGCGAGTGTTTCTCCAATGTTTATATGATGTTATCACACACAAAAGGGGTTTGTGTCTCTCACTTTGCTTAAAGCATTGTATGTGCTCGTATCACTTCATCGACCACAACATAAAGATGACACAAGTTTAATCGTCATTTAAGTATTGTTGGTAGCATAAGAACGTAGAGGAGGAATTCGTAGGATAATTTTATAATACTGGTAGAGATGGAAGAAAATATTGATAATATAGACTACAAATTGACCATTCTAGCCAAGGGATTGACCAACATCTCTTTCTCCTTGGATGAGGATAATGACCAACCAGTGCAGATGCCTGGATATTCTTCCTAGTAGTTGTTATGACTGAATAGTTTTTTCCTTACAGCACTAGTAGTCTCTTTTGTCCTCTCATGATGATGCATGTTAAATTCTAGCACAACCAATCTAATTATATAAGTTTCTATGTACAAATAAATACCAACATCGCAATGTATGAAGAAAAAGTCAACATCATAACCTAATAAACAAAACTCGACATCCTAATGTCATGAATAATAATCGAGATCAATTCACGTAGCACTGTGACAAACAAAACTGAGTGTTGTAATATGATAAAGAAAAAAATCAATGTTGCAACATGATAAATAAAAAGATCCACATCACAATATGAAAAACAAAAGTCTACATAGCAATGTAAAAAATGAAAACACAACATCACAATATGATGAGTTGAAATCAACATAGCAATGTGTTGATTAGATAAATGAGGTCACAACTTGACAAACAAATAACGATGTTACAACATGATGGCATAGTCAAATATAGTCAAACTTTATAGTTAACTTTTATAGTCAATGTTTAAATAATCTAACTTAGTCAACCATATGTGTATCATACTGAAGAATAGTGAAATTTGTTCATTGATAGTCATCCTCGGTCAACTTTGGTTGACCATATTCAACTATAATAAACCATGGTTGACCATACCTTAGTCAAAATTACTCAAACATAATTGGGATTTAAAATTGTTTAATAACATTAATATTATTCTTAATAAGATTTCAATTAGTTGAATAATAAGATTTATTAATACATTAATATATTATTAAGTTTCAATAAAATTTATCATCAATATATCATATTTAATAAATTTTCATAATAATATTTATATTTATATCATATTTTAAAGTTTATTTAATATTAAATTTTAACAAGGATTTAATAATAATAATATTATTATTATTATTAAGGTTTTTGAATAAGGTTTAATATTTATATTTAATAACGTTTAACGTGTTTTTAATATTTTATGGGTATCACAATGTGATGAGTAAAAAAAATTACATAGCATATGTTAAGAAAAGCATTGAGACCATCGGAAAATTAAACATTACAATATGATAAATAAAAAATCAACATTACAATATGACAAACCAAAATTTATGTCACAATGTGATGAAAAAAATCAACATCACAATATGACAACTAAAATCAATATCATAATATGATTAATAAAGAAATTATGTTGCATTGTGACAAACAAATATCAATATTACAATGTGATGACATAGTCAAACATAGTCTACCTTTATAGTCAACTATTATACTCAATGTTTAAATAGTCAACCATGGTTAACGTTAGTCAAAGATATATTTACCATAATCAATAGCAGTCAACCTTATTCATTCATAATTATCCTTAGTGAATATTAGTTGATCATATTTAACTATAGTCAACCCTAGTCAACCTCATTCAACCATAGCAAACTCTACTCAGCCACAATTAAGGTTTATAATTGTTTAATAATATAAATATTAACATTAATAAGGTTGAATAGTAACATTAATAAGGCTTAACAGTAACATTAACATTAACGCTTATTAGTAAGGCTCAATAAAGTTTTATTAATAAAGTATTATATTTAATTTGGTTTCATCATAGATTTATTAAAGTTTATATTAATAAGGTATAAGGTTTATTCGATATTTAATTTTAAAGTGATTAATAAAATCGGAAAACAGAATTTATTATATCTTATTAAATTTTATGAATGGGGTTTAATATTTATATTTTATATGTTTTAAATATTTAACCTTTTTCGATATTATTTTATATATAATTTTTATTATTTTTTTATAATAAAATCATATTTAACTATTGTTAAACTAAATAAATTATGATTAATCATGGTCATCATGGTAATTTATGGTTAACAAGTCATTAATACTCATCTACAGTTAAACATTGACAACCATGGTCAACAATATTCATCCGTAGTCAACTATAGTTGCCAATAGACAATCACATTTAAAAATTGACAATGCAATATAAAAATAAACATCAACATCACAACGTATCAAACCAATATCAAAGTCAAAATCGATAAGAGAGAACTTCACATAATAATGTGATGAATAATAAATGACATCACATGTGATGAGTAAAAAATTTGCATCACAATGTGACAAACAATAAATAAATGTTGTAATGTGATAAACAAAAATAAAATTATGGTCGATCATGTTTATATAAGGTCTACCATAATTAGCCATAGCCATCCATGTCAATCTTAGTCAACCATAGCCAACCATGGGCAATCATAGTTAACCATGTTCAGCCTTAGTAGATGTGGTTAACCATGTTCAATATGGTTAAAGTGGTTAATCATAGTTGACTTTAGTCACAATGCAACAATGGTCAACATGGTTAATCATAGTTGACTCTAGTTGCCATGCAACCATGGTCATCCATGGTCAACATCAAATTTAGTTAAATATGGCGAACCATTGTCAATGACGATCAACCATGACCAACCATGGTCATCTTTGGTTGACCATAGTCAACCTTGGAAACCATGATGAGCCCATGGTCAACAATTGTTAGAATGGTCAAACTGGCTCAACCAAGATCACCATCATTAAACTTGACCAACCATGGTCATACATTGTCAAAGTGGACAACCATAATCTATAATAAAAAACTATGGTCAACCAATGTCAAAATGGTCAAACTACATGTTCATCCATGGTCAACATTGTCAACCATGGGAAACCATCATTAAACATGGACACCCGTGGTCAACTATAGTCAATCACAATATATCATAGTCAACTACACATAGTTTTGGACAAGGTCAGTGATAGTCAATTCTATGGTTAACATTGTTAGTTATATTTATTTATAGTTAAACATTAACAACTACTGTAAAAAATGTATAATTATAAGCAACCACAATCGACCATAGACAACTATGTTTATAATTTGACAAATAAATATCAACAGTGTAACATATGAAGAAAAAATCGACATCGTAATCTAATGAATGAACCTTGGTATCAAAATATCATGAACAAAAATTCGCAATGATTCACATCACATTATGAAAAACAAGACTCAACATTGCAATATGACAAATAAAAGATTGACATCAGAATATGACAAACAAAATTCTACATCGCAGTGTGAAAAATGAAATCCCAACATCACAATTTGATAAATTGAAATCAACAACACAATGCAATGATTAAAAACATGATGTCACACCTTGTTAAAATAATAAGTACAACATGATGACATAGTCAAACACAATTAAGATTTATAGTTAAACTGTACACTCAATGTTTAAATAGTCAACCGTGGTCAACCTTAGTCAACTATATGTGTAGCATAATCAACAATAATCAACCTTGTCCATGCATAGTTATCGTTAGTCAACTTTCGTCGACTATATTCAACTACAATCAACCATGTTGACTATAGTCAACCATAGTCATTCTTACTAAATCATAACCAAGGTTTAAAATTATTTAATAATATTGATATGGTTATTAATAAGATTTAAAATAATTTATGATAAATCTTATTAAAACATTAATATTAAACTTCATTAATGAGGTATCATATTTAATAAGATGTATATTTAATAAGATTTAAAATTTATTTAGAAGGATTAAAAAATAATTTTAACATTCTTATTAATATCAATGTAAATAGATTATATTAATAGTGTTAATGTTAAGTTTTTTTTTGGGATAAGGTTTAATATTTATTTTTACTATAGTTTAAGGTTTTTTTCATATTTAATCGGCATTACAATGCGATGAATAAAAATCAATGTTACAATATGACAAATAAAAAGTCAACATTTCAATATGACAAACAAAAATCTATGTCGCAATGTGCTAGACAAAATTTTAACATCACAATATGACAATCTAAAACTAGTATCACAATGTGAGCAATAAAGAAATAACGTCGCACTAGAACGAACAAATAACAAAGTTGCAATGTGATGGCGTAGCCAACCATTATAGTCAATGTGTAAATAGATAAGCATGGTAAACCTTAGTCAACAATAAGTTTACCATATTCAATGATAGTAAACCTTGTTCACCCATAATCATCCTCAGTTAACCTTAATAGATGACATTCAACTATAGTCCATTATAATCAACCCTATTCAATGATAACCAATGTTTAAAATTGTTCAATAATATTAAAATTAATAATAATATATTAATTATAATTTTAATAATACATTAATACTAAGGTTTATTAAGAACGTTTAATACCGATTTTATCATAATTATTATATATTATATTTAATAAGGTTTAAATTTATTAAAGTTTTATTTAAATAAAAATAATGATTTATTTAATATAACATTTTAATAAGAATAATAAAAGATGAATATTAAAATATTATTATTTATAATAATATTAATACTAATACTATGGTTTATGAATAAGGTTTTATAATAAAATTTATTAAAGTATATTTTCATAAAATTTAAGATTTATTTTATATCTAATTTTAATAAGAATAATAAAAAGATGGATGTGAAATTATATTATTATATTGGTAATAATATTTAATATTAATATTTATTTATTATGTTTTATTTTTATTTATTATGTTTTAAGGTTATTTGATATTTTTTTTTCCATTTTTTAATATAATTTTTATAATCTTTCTTGACAAGGTAATCATATTGAATTATTTTTAAACTATCTCAACTATGGTCAACCGTCGTCATCATGGTAATCCATGGTTAACATGACCATCCATTTTCAATTATACTTAAACATTAACAACCATGGTCAACAATGTTAAGTTATAGTGAACCATAGTTGATCATACACAGCCATGTTTAAAAATTGGCATTGCAATATGACAAAAAAATATCAATGTCACAAGCTATCAAGAAAATATCATTGTCACAATCTAATGAACAAAAACTAACATTACGATGTGATGAGTAAACATTCACATTGCATTTGATGAGAAACAAATTCACATGACAATGTGACAAACAATAACCAGCGTTATAATGTGAAAAACAAAAAGGCAAACTTGCGTTGCAATAAACAAAAAACAAAGCATGGTTGATCATGGTTAACTAAGGTTTACCATAGTTAGCCATAGCCATCGATATCAATCTTAGTCAACTATGAGCAATCATAGTCAACCATGATCAAGCTTAGTAGACCATAGGAAATCATAGTCATCTTCAATCAACCATAGTCACTATATTATCAACCACGGTCAACCATTATCAACTTGAGTTGACCATGAATAATCTTGGTAGTATTCAATCAACTATAAGGATGATAGTTGATGCAAGTCTAACCATAGGGTCTCCAATAATAAAAAAATATCACACCCAACATCAAACTGAACTAAAATCCACCCACCAAGTATGTGCACATAAAATATTCAAAAATATTTAATTAATAAAATAATTACAAGAGAACTATTGCCCCAATGATTGGCTTGTCATTCCTCACACTTACTCACTCACTTCTACATGCTTCCATGCCTCATGGGCTCACCTAAATTTATACAAATGGATTAGAACCCAAGTAGGTTCTAGATCCCTAAACTAAATCCCAAACTATCTCTCATAATCCATAAATCGCTCATCTAATCCTTTATCCCTAGATAAGAGCTTACTAATCCATAACTCTCTCAAACCTTCCAAAATACTCTCGAATCTTCTCCTATTTACAAGAATTATCATTCTCTCCTAAAACTATAGGAAAAGTACATTAATTAATTAAATCCTCAATTTGTAACTAAATCCTCTAGTAAACACTTAACCTAGGTTAGATGCACATTCTTCAGTCTCCCTAGGTAAAAGAAAATTATGGTTTCCCGACCATCATTCTTCATAAGATGATAAAAATCCTACTGGATCCAAAACTTTAGCTTGTCATTGATCACGTACTCTATTATGTTGTTGATGTTTCTCACTGTCGTTTCTCGTCTTTGAGGTTTCCAAACTTTATATTACAATTCTCATGTTGCTTTGTCGATGTAGACTTACTCAATTATTAGTAATGTGTTGTCATCCTTTCTTTTTCTTTGTTCAATGAACATCTTCTGAGATTCTTTCAACATCACTTTCTTCATCTCTTCAATTTCAATATCTAACTTGCCTTTTGGCTTGTGTGTATTATTGTTTCTTTGTTGAACATGGTTGTCCATCTCTATGATTTTGTTGTGCTAGATTTGTTGATTTGAAGCCCTATTGTCATCCATCATAGTTTCCTCTGGTTTCAGATTGTCCAGCCATTCTTCTATGAACTTTAGTTCTGTTACAATATCTCTCATGTTGGCATGTGATCCATTTATTTCACTATCATTTTGCACTTTATCAATAGTTTCTATTATTTGTCCATATTTAACATCTTTAGGCGTAATTTCTTTGTCAATACTTTGTTTTTAATCATTACTACACACAAAGTTAATACTTTGTTAAATATTAGCAACATATGCTGCATTCACACACTAATTGTTAGATTTAAAAACACAAGGCTTCACAGATGATTTTGTCCTCCAGAGTTTATTATGGTCTTCTGAACAATTTATGGTGCCATTTGTGGGAATCTAACCCACGTTGACATCATCATCATTGTCACCAAGAAATGATCCTTTCTGTAGTTCACAAATGCATACATTTGTCTGGAGTTTCTCTGCTAAAATTTTTAGCTTGTGTTTATGTCTTAACTTCTTGATTGGTCATTTAATCATTCTCCTGATTACCCATCCATGTCTCTATCTTTGTAGTACTTCGATCAATATGTCAAGTCATGTTTTTAAGTCATTGATCTATTTCTCTTCATGACCAACATCAACTGCTATGTCATCGTTGTGGCTTTCCTTTCAATTTCTCATAGTCATCGTCATCCTTTTGTGAGCTTCACTTTGTTCACTTTAGCCTTCAATTGAACTAATTCTTTACCAACTTATCTCCTATGAACTTGGCCAATGGTTCACTTCACTTTAACCTTCTTTCTGAGAAATCATTGCTCCCCTCACCTTCATTTTGGTGCAAACAACTACAATATCTATTCAAATTGTCCTTACAATGAGAGACTTTGGTTGTAAGGCTCCACCAATCATGCACCCATTACATGCACTTTTAACTTAATTTTGCTTTTGACCCAACCTTCTAAATTACCAATGAACCTTAGTGTTGGATATAACTAAAACTACACCCTTCATGTCAATAATTAAAATGATTGATGGTGGACTTTGACTCTACCTTTACTTAGCTCAAGCTTTAAATAGTGACTTCACAAATTTGTTCATTGGTATTTGACATCCAACTTCACTTGAAATCAACATTATGATTCCTTAATTACAATTCCTTTCATGTCTCTCGACTCCACTAATTACATGGCTTTTCATTAATAGACTTTGACCTAAATTTTTAGGTTGGAAGACTCTCTCACTTCAATTCAACTTGCGCAAGGCCTTTGTTCATTTGAGCACTCAATCAATCCTCCCTTTGGCTTCTTTATGACTCGAAAAATCTTATTGACTTCAAACCAACTCAATATTTTAGTCAAGTATTTATCCACTCTCTACCAATTCTATAAAATCCATCGTAAGATTTTACAATTTTATAATAAATAATGCAAGCTAACTTTTCCTCTTGGATTATTAATGCCACTAACAGTTCTTCCATTCTCACAACATTTAATGTAACTGAAAACCATTTTCAAATCATTCTCACTCCACACTGCTACAAAATCGAGCAATTTTGGTCTTGTGCTTTGTTGTTGAAAGATATAAAAGGGATGTGTGGAAAAGAGTTTTGGCCATGTAATCTGAAATATGCTCTGCCAAAAGTGAGTACTCAATATCAACTATTGAACCTTGGCGTAGAATAATGTGTGGAGGTTCCAAGCAAATAAAACCATGGGACGATCAACTAATAAATTTCTGGAACATATTCTAGACAAAAGAAAATTCATGTTCTTTTAAAGCTATAACTTCGGACTATGCACGTTCCTTTGTCATCGTACAATTCCCAAACAAATCCAATCACTTTCAGAAGCGAATGAAACCTAAGCCAAACACGACATTCCAAGGCTAAGAAGACTATGACGATGTATCCCTTGATATCTTCAGATTATTTATCGTGCTTGAAAGCTTGCATTTGACCATGACTGCAACTTGCACTGCTCTGTTTTTGGTCAATAACTTAAACTTCGAAGACAGAAAACTAGCTAAAAGTCCTAACATACACTACAGAATTTCAGTCAGTGGAAATCGTTCCAACATATATCAGATAATATAAAAAGTATGCAGAGAATTATGATGATCTCATTAATTAAACAAAAAAATAGGCAGCTACTTCTCCTATTCTTCAGAATTTTCTTATAAAGTGTCGTATTCGAGAGATTACCGACCATTCTGTCCAAACTTCCTTAGGCAGCTTTTAAAGAGTTATCGTTTCAATGGCAGCAACAATATTGTGGACAATATCCATATGCATTTTCCCAGAGGTCTGCGACAAGGGTAATGAGGATGGAGCGTACGCTACTGCGCATCCAGGAAAACAAACAACGATACAACTCCCAGAAAATTGAGAACTGGAAAGGTGCTTTCTTTTGTGGATCTCTTACTGTTCCAATACGCAAGTTTCTAGCAAAATAACTATTATAACTATCGAAAATTTTAATTCCTAGAAAAAATACGTCTGCCCATTAGTGCTTGCTCACAATCTATCACTGTTTCTCTCTCCCGTTTTGGCGTCGGTACACCTTCAACCTCACAAACACACACAACTAAAAAAATGCGTCTTCCCGAGTTTCGAAGTTGAACCTTTCACTTCACAACCACAAGTATGTACGGCTTTTATGGCTCAACCAAAACTGTATACCCCGATTTTCTCAAACACCAACGAAATTATGAAAACCAGCAAACTTCACACTCTAAGAATGAAAGATGGGAATCTTGAATTACGGGTAGTTAAAACAAAAAACAGTCGTGAAATCATATGTCACCAAATGACTAGAAACTACCCATTGATTTCAGAGGCTTTCACAATTACAAAATTTCACTCAAAAAAACTCTCATTGGTGTGGCACATCCGCTCATTCTAATTAGATGGTGTAAAACTAAAAAGAGTAAGTTAGTGAGATTTGGACCAAACAAAAGTATATATAGCTAATCTTCCATTAAGCTTTTTATGGCTATTATGGCTATGTCAAGTGTTCCACAGATATCAAGCTTTTGATGGTTATGTCAAGTATTCCACCGATCATGATAGATAACTCCAGAAAGAACAATAGACCACTCCATAAGCTCCCAACAAGAAATTAATTAACTGCAGTTGGTTTCCATAATCTAAAACAAGAAATTAATTAACTGCAGTTGGTTTCCATAATCTAAAACAATGACTGCATTTGGTTTCTAGAAATTACTGCAGTTGCACTTAGAAGAGGGAGCTTAACACCTTTAGAATCAAGAAAAGGAATCAGGAAAGCCGCAGCTCGATGTTGACAGCGTTCAACCTATTCTTCCACCGTATCCAAGTGCAATGCAATGCAAATAACTTAGCAGCAATTCGGACGAGCTCTGCTCTTTTTCACTCGTGATTCTCAAACACAATCGACACACCACAACCTAAAGAATCACCGGCAGCCTCGACACAATCGGAAACTTCACCAACTGACGCATAAGAAGTCTCAAATAGGAAACGACTCACAAATCACCACACGAGTCGAAGTCGAGGTCTGGTTTCCAAACTTCACAAGCTTTCATGCTAGTCCAAAAACTACTTCAACTGAACCACACGCCTACACAGACACCGTACCAATTCACGGATTCATCGTTGGACACTCAAGCTATACCATGAGCATCGATTCAGTGATAAGAGTCAATCGTAACATTTCTCAGATTCAATGCTCACATTCAACGGTTAACATTGGCCTCACAAAGAAGGAGCTTCGCGTGTTTGAGGCGTTGCGTGAGAGAAATGATTTGTATATTGTAAGCTCGCAGCTGTTCCTCAGATTCTGCTTCAAACTCTCCAAGCTGAATGTGCAGCTGCTCCTTTGCTCCTCGAACACTCAGAAGGTCGATTTTTCTGGTTTTCCTTCAAACGACTCTTCCTTATATCGTTGAAAAGGCTTAGTGCTAGGGTATCTATACGCAGATTCTTGCAGGTCAATCTGGATTTGGTGTCGGAAAAGGGCATTGCTCAGACTGGCTCTCACCAAGATTGACTCTCAGCTTGTACCACAACCTTCCTTCACTGATTTCTCTAACGCGGGTTCTCAACTCCCTTTACAGTGTACAACTTTACACACAGTCTTTCAAGACTTCTCAATACATACCTTGGATAATCGCAGGCTCACGGAGTCTGTGCACACAATGCACATTCATGCAACACACTACACAACTTCACAATGCATAGCTCGACCACTTCAAATCTCTTACTAGTTGTCTTTTTGTTGACTAATCACATGACAGACCCATACCTCTCTTACTAGTTGTCTTTTTGTTTACTAATCACATGAAACATCGAGAATAAAATAATTATTAATTTAAGATTTTAAATAAATAATTATTATTTTAGAATGTTTAACTATTTAATGGAGATTTTTAGAATTAGTATATTGTTGTAACAAGATATGACTTTCCAAATGTGTCTATTTTAGGAGATTTGTTAGCAAATTGTTTTGAATAACATTTATTGTAAATAGACACTTGCTATTTAATAAGTCATCCATAATTAGAGGTAGTTAGGACATAGAGCTTATAAATAGCTCATTGCAAGAGTTTTTGGTTGTTCAGCTTTAAACTCTTGCAAAATCACATATGTAATTATTTTTTCCTTACGTATTTGAGAACACTTCTGCCATTATTGTGGTATCAGAGCTCCAATAATGCTGCATTGGATGTGAGGAGGAGATTCGAGCTCTACAAGTTTTTGGAAAACTCTATTGAATTGTTCAGCGAATGAATGGTATGAAATTTGTATGTTTTTGTTCAAAAGAGAAGAAATTTTATTATTTTATCGATTTAGATTTTTAAATCTAAAAATCAATTTTCCGTATTATTATCAAAATTGTTGTGCCTTAAAGTTCTATTATTTTCTTTGCTTCAAACCATTTGGGTGCCATATTCAATGGCTTGTTCTATGTGAAATGTGCCATTTGTGCCAGTGATGCCCTTGCAAATGATCTCGGGGTGAGCTTGAATTGTACATATGCCAGCAAGCTTGTGGATGGGCAAATCGTGCCATACACTCCGCCCGTTTCGATTTCTTCTTTCAGATTTTTCTTCCTCTTGTGTTATGTAATTGCGACTCAATCAAATTGGACTGAAACTCTGGAATTTAGGGGCCGGCAAGGGATTTGGCCAATTAATTGCGGTTTGTAACACCGAAACCATATATATTTTGACCCATCGAGTTTCTTTCGAAAGGCAGGTAGAGGCCCATGGACCATTTCTCAGAATGTCATTTCTTTGCTAGCTTTCTGTAAGTGGTGTGTATCTCAACAGTAGATGAATATTTATTAACGCCGAGATCTGCATAAAACGATGAAGCCGATTCCCTCTGAGATGCCATTCTGAACCACCACCGTATCGATCCTCTTTTAACAGAGATCCACGACAAAATTCCGGGCATGTTGCCTTTGAAATTAAAATTAGGCCTCTTTGTTATCGGCAAATAGCAGTGCAGTGGCTCCCTGGCATTGCCCTCTTTTTCTTTAGCGGTGGCAGAAAATTTCATGGGCTGAATCACCAAATTTGGGAATTTTGCATTGTAGGTTTTGAATTTCTTAATGCGCTTGTAATTTAACGATGCACACTAGCACCTATAGTCAGTGCTTCTGAGAGACTGTGCTTGATCCATTACACCCCATTTAGTATCAAATTTCTAACAAATATTATCATTTTTTTTTTTAACTCTGCCTGTCTATGCGTATATTTAGCACTCGGACCAACAGTTGTTCAGTTTTAAATGCTATCCGATCTATTAAGTAATTAATTCATTTCACTCAAGGGTGTTTTCTCTTTGCAACTCTAGAGGTCTTGTCATCTGACATGTGTCTGAACTGGTTCATAGTTCTTACTTGTTGAAAACGTAATTTCAATTGCGCATCGGGTGAGCGATTCACCTTGGAGCGATTCAGCAATGTGTGATCCGCCGATATCGCATCGGCGAAGTGGGAGGGAGGACTGACAAGGAGGCGTTCATACATATGTTGCGATGAGCGATCGCCGATATCGCATCGGCGTATCGCTATCGGCGGTTCAAGTGGAGCATAACTTTTTACAAATGAGCAATCGCCGATAATTCGGACCCGATGATGGTATTAATTTTCTTTCAATAGATTATCGGGTCCATAGTATTTTTGCAATCGGGGAAACCATCGGTGCACAACTTTTGCATATATGTGTGCCATGCGATGAAGTCTGGACCCGATGTGCTCCCAAAGCCAAATTGAATACTAATTGAAGTACAGGCCTGCTGCAAATAAATTTGACGTGAAGTAAAAGTTTCTTTACCGCTGTTTATGTCAGTAAATCAGTAAATGCAAATTTACTGAGGGTCAGTAAGTTTTGGTGAAGTTTTTAATTTTATTATTTTTATTTCAGTGGGAGTATGGGCACAAGTAAAATCCAATAAGATCATTTAATTTTTATTGTTTCCTTTTACGGCAACATGGCAAGTGAAAAAATTGAAGTTTGTTTTTTTGGTAGTCATATATATATATAAGTAATTTTTTTCTGGTTGTTGTTGTAATTGAAGAGGAAGGCACAGCAGTGTCTATAGAGAGTTATTGAAGAGGAAGGCACAGCAGTGTCTATAGAGAGTTCTGTGTATGCAGAAGGATGCATGCAGCAATGTGAGAAAAATATATATATGTAATCTTCACACTGTAGTGAATTGTAATTTGGTGAATCCCTCTGTGAGAGAGGAAGAACATAATCTGTAACAACAATCTTTTTTATGAATAGAAATCTTTTGTGTATAAAAACTCTGCCTGCTGCTCAGAATTTTTTTTTTATGTTTCCGCTGTGTTAAAAATTCATGTGGTGAAATAGAGCATTGTCTCTGTGTACAGCTATTGTTTGTTTTTGGGATTTTATCAGAAAAATTCCCAACATTACTGTGGGCTAACTTCAAAGATCTGAGAAGTTCCAAAGAAATGCATTCCTTCTGGATTTATTCATTTACATTGGTACAACAAAAAGGGTAGGGGGTTACAGAGGAGTTTGGCATTCATAAGTCCTAGGCCCTCTTCTCTTGGATAGCTATGCGCTTTGTTATATGTGATGTGAGATGATCAACCAACTAGCGTAAGAATGAGCCAACTAGTGTTTGACAATAATTTTTTTAAAGGTGAATCTCAAAAGTTTTTGTGGAGAAATAAGGAATATTGTATTTTGGAAAGATATGGTGTTTTTTTAATTCTGGGAATTTATTGTGTGTGGAGTAATAAGGTGATTTGTAAATTTTTGGAGTAATAAGGGGATTTTAATTGTAATTTTTTGAAGGAATAAGTGTAACTCAAAGTAATTTTACTTTGAGGGAGTAACATTTTTTTTTAACCAAGTTTTGCAAGAACATCATTGTAAAAATCAATGTTTCAAAGTTACTTCGTAATTTTTTGGAAAAATGACTAGAGCCAAGTGCAAAGCTCAGTGATTTTTCTCTTGTTTCAATGACTATATGAGGGTCAAGGCCAAACCCCGATAGATCATGTTTTTACGTGGTGTGTTGCATGTTGTGTTTCTCATCTTGACATTTTTGTTCTGATTCTTGGTGTGAAGCTTCAACACTACAATGTCCAAGTTAATTAATTTGTTCTCTAATTCTGACAAACTTGAAGATACAAAATCCTATAAAACATGGCATCCCCTCATCGAAAGCACTCTTATTTACAATGAATTATGGCAGGGTATATGTGATGGTGATATTAAGCCAAATAAACCCACAAATGGAGTTGCACTAGCAAAATGGGAAGTTAAGAATGCCAAAGCCTTAGTTGTTATTAAATCTTCTGTCACTGATGAAATGTATGTCCATATAGAAAATGCTACAGATGCATGGTGTGCTTTGAAAACTTTTAAAGAACTCTTTTATACTCAACCTAAATCAAAGAAAGTTGATCTACAATTAAAATTGTTGCAACAAAAATTGACTGAAGGAGGTGATGTTCTTGAATATATCTTAAGACTCAAGAATATTAGGTAGGAAATCATTAATGCTAGTTTTCCAGCAATAGATGATAGCTTTATGGTCACAATTGTAATTGTTGGACTTCCTTCTTCCTACAGACATTTTTTTATACTCTACAATTAACTGGGAAATTAGAGAAACTAAAGTTTGGTGAGCTCTACAAAATGTTGATCCAACATTATAAAACCTTTGGGAAGAAGAAGAAAGTTGGTGAAGATGTTTTTTTCATAGAGGCCAGCACAAGTAAATCTTCAATAGACAGTTCTCGAGGCAAAGGCAAAGGGAATTTCAATCAGAATCAAGCAGCACATATTGTACAAATTCGAAGTCGAAGCCAAAGCAAAGGAAACAACTTTAATAGAGGAAATGGTTCAGGAATGAGTAATTTTCAAGGTAGAGGAAACAACCAAGAAAGAGGCAATCTACAAGGACAAGGAAATAACAATCAAGGTAGAGGACAATCTCAAAATAAAAGTCAAACTAGAGGCAGAGGACAATCTTCAGGAAGAGGAAGAGACTTAAGTCAAATTGTGTGTTGAAGATGTAACAAAATTAGGCATTATGTTGAATATTGTCGAACTTCTCTTAATAAAATTCCTAAGTTTCAGCAACACTCAGCACAATTTGCAAATGATCAAGATGATGATAACTCGGAATATGTTTTTTGTTAGGCCCCTATACTACTAGTGTAACCCCTTATGGTTATTAGTACAACCCACTTATTATATTGATGTACCCATGTAGTGCCCATATTGTTACTATTGTGCCCCATAGAAGCCCACTATTGTTATTATTGTGCCCTTACATTATTATTGTTATGTAGGCTCTGATTATGTTATAACCCCTTAGACTCCTATATATAGAAAGGAGGTCTTTTCATTTGAATCATCCAAGAATTGTTCATTTATGTAATGTAAAGGAGGTTTCCCCCTCGAAGAGGCTGAATTATAAGGCGTTGATCTATATTTTCTATCTTTTCTTGAGTTGGTTTCATAACATTTGGTATCAGAGCTTTGATTCTAGGGTTTCGTTGCTCCAAATAGGTCATTGTGGCATTTTCACTATAACTTTTTTTCTGCGACGTTTCAGAAGTCGAAAAAAAACCCATTTGAGAAGACATAGCACTGAATCACGGGTCCGAATTTCAGAGCTTTTTGCGCTATATTTACGGAGATATGATCTGAGGAAGTTGGTCCTTTTGCAGAATCCTGAATTACATTCAAAATAGGTGACTTGGGGAAAATCGTCATAACTTTATCTCTGAGCATCAGATTGAAATTTTGTTAGAAGGTATAGAAAGAGGACAGACTGTAGTTTCTTGTATATTTTTTTCAGAGCCAAAGGTCAAAATAGGGACACGTGGCAGTCGTACAAGTTCACTCTACTAAATTAGTCTATAATTAGGTCATTGTGGGAGATTTTGCATAACTCTTCATTGGAGAATCCAATTGGGGTCAGACTAGTGGCATTGGAAAGAGGACACAGAGGATTACTACAGGTCATAGTTTTAGAGCTTAAAGATCTGAAAGTTCAGAGTTACGGTCATTTCAATATCGTGCTCCTAAAATCAAGAAAAACAAGATGAGGAAGTTTGATGGCAAGGATCTGGTAAATTGGATACGTTAGATGGAGCAATATTTTGATCTACATGGTGTACCACTATTACAAAAGGTATGTATTGCATCTTCATATTTAGAACCGGATCAATTTTTATGGTATAAAGGGATTTGTTCTTGTTAAAATCTTGTTACGTGGTCAATTTTCACGGAGGAAATGATAGCACATTATGAGGATACAAAGAGCAACACCTTCTTTAGAGCAACACCACAAGAATTGGAAAGAGTAAAAGGGTTTTGTGACATAGTGGAAAGCAAAATTATGAAGCATACCCTTCACAACTATAAAGATGGAAGTGTTTTTTCTGCTAGCCTTCCACAACCTACAAGGGTTACACCACAACAATTGAAAAAAAAAGAGAAAAAGGGCTTTGTTACAATTGTGATAGCAAATGCACTAAAGGTCATAAGTGCGCTCAGAAGAAATTATTTTACATAGAATATGAAGACAAGGAGGAAAAGGATCAAGAATCATCAAAAGAAGAGGATATATGCCAGGACCCCACCCCAGAGAAAGAAGAAATGAATCAGACCATATCTTGTAAAGCATTGGCAAGAATTACCACTCCTCAAACTCTCAAGATAGAAGGACATATCAAGAAGAAAAGGGTGCAAGAAGTGAAAGATCACATCAAGAAAGAAGAAATGAATCCAACCATATCTTGTAATTAATTGGTCAAAATTAACACTCAAACTATCAAGATAGAAGGACATATCAAGAAGAAAAATGTTCAAGAAGTGAAAGATCACATCGAGCATCAAGAAATGAATCCGACGATATCTTATAAAGGATTGGAAGAAATTACAACTCCCCAAACATTAGAGATAGAAGGACATATCAAGAAGAAAAAGGTTCAAGCAGTGAAATATCTCATCGAGCATCAACAAGAAGTCCTCCAACTTTTAAAGGATAATGCCACTTCAGTGCAAAATCAAACGAAACAACAGGTAGATCAACATCATAGTGAAAAATGTTTTGATGTTGTTGATTGGGTATTTTTACTGCTACATCTCAAGCAACCTATTTATGAGAAGGAAATGTTGGCAATACTACATGCACTTAAAAAATGACAACCTTACTGAATGGGAAGACTCTTCAAGGATGAGGATATGGAAGCATTGTTTTCTGCTATTTCTATTATCCAACTAGATTGGATAAATGAAGCAAGGGATGAATGGAAGAAGGACAAAGAAGTATGGCCACTTATTAAAAAGTTGCAAAAGATCCCAATTCAAACAATATTGCCAGAAATTGAAGAGGAAGGAAAAACCATATTGGAACCTGGAGCAGTCACAGAAACAAGAACTCGACAGCTAAGAAATTGCAATTATCAAGTATCTCATCAAGTGGAAGAATTTACACACTGAGGAATTCCACAATGGGAAGACAATAATTTATACAAAAGCATCCAAGAACTGCTCAAGCCTGAGGACAACACTTTTGAAGGAGAGGGGCATGTTAGGCCCCTATACTACTAGTGTAACCCTTATTGTTATTAGTACAACCCCACTTATTATATTGATGTACCCATGTAGTGCCCATATTGTTACTATTGTGCCCCATAGAAGCCCACTATTGTTATTATTGTGCCCTTACATTATTATTGTTATGTAGGCTCTGATTATGTTATAACCCCTTAGACTCCTATATATAGAGAGGATGCCTTTTCATTTGAATCATCGAAGAATTGTTAATTTATGTAATGTAAAGGAGGTTTCCCCCTCAAAGAGGTTGAATTCTAAGGCGTTGATCTATATTTTCTATATTTTCTTGAGCTGGTTTCATAACATTTTTACTCCCTTATCAGCATCACAACTTTAATCCCATCTTAGAAGTGATTATGAACATGCCTGGATCGTGGATTCTGGGCCAACTCAGCACATGACTTGTCGACGTGATTTTTTTTCAGAAATTTCAAGATTGCAAATTTAATTCTAGTTTTCTTGCAGATGATACAAAAAATACTCTTTATGGAAAAGCAACAGTTAAAGTTTTTGTCCCTGGCATTGGAGAAAAAATGATTTCCAATGTATGGTATGTACCAACTTTTAAGAAAAATTTGCTCTCTTTAGTCAAAATTCGACAAGCAAGACATCAAGTAATTGTGGAGGATGGTTTAGTCAAGATTAATTGAGTCAAGCAAAGCTTGAAAACTGCCATGACAAGTTATGAAGATGGAAAACTATTATGGATGAAAGGGACCGTTATTCCAAGGCATTCTGATTTTGCAGGGGCAGTGACTAGAAGTATTTCACCTGTAACACTATGGCATGTAAGATATGGAGATTTAAATTTTGAGAGTCTTTCTCAATTGCTAAAACAAGGAATGGCTAAAGGACTTCCAACTTTCAAAAGGGAAAATGTAAAATGTGAAGCTTTTATTTATGGAAAACAAAGTTGAGAAAGTTGTCGAACAATTTCATGGCGTGCAAACAGGCGGCTACAATTAGTTCACAGTGATGTTTGTGGACCACTACAAACTTCATTTGGTGGTTGCAAATATTTCTTACTATTCATTGATGATTTCAGTAAAATTACTTGGGTTTACTTCTTGAAGAACAGGTCAAAAGCATTTGGGAAGTTTAAAATATTTTGCCAACTTGTTGAAAATGAAGTCAAAGAAAAGATAGGTACTCTCATGACAGATAATGGAGAATTCACTTCAAATGAATTCAAAACTTATTGCAGTGAAAATGGCATAAGACGACATCTTACTGATGTTTACACTCCACAACAAAATGGAGTAGTTGAAAGAATGAATTGCACCTTGTTAGGAATGGCGAGATCCATGTTAACTTTCAAGAGGTTATGTCCAACATATTGGGCAGAAGAAATACATACAGCTGTCTACTTAAGAAGCAAAACTCCAACTACTTCTTTAGATGGAATCACACCTTATGAAGCTTGGTTTGGTTACCAACCTTGAGTTAAACATCTTCGAGTTTTTGGATCAGTATGTTATGCCTTAGTTCCAAAAGAAAAATGAACTAAGCCTGAATCAAGAAGCTTAAAATGCACAATGATTGGATATTCTAATGAGAAGAAAATGTACCATCTTTTGACCAATAGAAAATTTATTGTGAGTAGGGACATAATATTTGATGAAAAATAAAGTAAGAGTGCTAAAGAAATTGAAAGTCTTCCTCAAAAGTTAGAAACTAAGGGCAGTAAAAGAAAAGGAAAAATGCAAAGTCAACCAACTTCACCAAATTGGTATGAACTTGATTTTCCTTCCTGTGGACATGAGTCATCTAGTCCATCTACTTCAACAACATCATTTGGCTCTTCTAGAAGTTCATCTGCATCTCCAAGCAACAGTAGTTCTTCTGACAGTGATTGTCTAGATTCTTCACTTAAACGAAGAACATTAGTTTATATTAATCCACTTTACAATGATGGCGATTTTTCAGAATCACAAACAACTGAGCATCAACTAACAAAATGGGCAGTTCAACTTTTGAAAGATGTAAAGCCTGATGAGCAGAATAAAACAGGTACCAGATAGTCACATAGAAGTGAAGACAATTTTGCCTTGATAGCAAATGATTTTATGCAACCTTCCACATACAAAGAAGCAGTAAAACATAAAGAATGGCAACAGGTTATGGTTGAAGAATATCAAGTTGTAATTGATAACAACATTTGGAAACTTTTTGAATGTCCACAAAACATTAAACCCATAGGATGCAAATGGGTTTACAGAATTAAGTATAATCAAAAGGGAGAACTTGAAAAGTATAAAGCATGACTTGTTGCTAAAGGTTTTGCACGGTAGGAAGGCATTGATTATGAGGAGACATTTGCTCCTACAGCTAAATGGAACACCAACCGATTAACACTTGCATTGGCCACTCAGAAAGAATGGAAAGTTCATCAAATTGATGTGAAAAGTGCTTTTCTCAATGGGGATTTACAGGAGGAAGTGTATATGACACAACCACCAGGCTTTGAAATTGAAGGGCAAGAACATAAAGTCTGAAAATTGATTAAGGCTTCATATGGATTAAAACAATCTCCCCGATCTTGGTATGAAAATATGGATGAATACCTTAATACAGTTGGTTTTGAACGAAGTGAATATGATGATACTTTGTATGTGTGTCAACAGGGAAAATATCTGGTAATTCTTGTTATGTATGTAGATGATTTGATCATTACTGGCAACCATGATGATCATATTGCACAAGTGAAAAAGGAGTTACATTCAGGTTTTAAGATGACAAATTTGAGATTACTTCACTACTATCTTGGAGTTGAAGTCTTCCAACATCTACATCATATTTTTATTTCGCAAAGTAAGTATGCAGCAGAGGTTCTTTAAAGATTTGGCATGCAGGATTGCAAGCCCTTTCTCACCCCCTAGAGCAAAACTTGAAACATTCAAAATTTGAAGGGGGGGGAAGGTGGACAGTACTACTTACAAACAATTGATTGGAAACTTGACTTATTCGACAAATACTCACCCTGATCTATCTTATGCAGTCAATATTCCTTCACGTTTTATGCAGGGACCACGAGATAGCCACTAGAATGCATCCAAAAGAGTTCTTCGATATATCCAAGGTATTAAAGATTTTGGCCTTCTTTACACAAAGACTAAAAACTTTGTACTTGGTGGATACTATGATGCCTCCTTTGCTGGAAGTATTGATGATCGAGCATCAACATCCAGTTATTTAATGAACATGGGGTCAACAACAGTATCTTGGAGTTGTAAGAAACAAGCTACAATGGCCACTTCTTCAGCAGAAGTAGAATACATTTCAGCATGCGAAGCAACATCTGAAATTGTTTGGTTGCATATAATTTTGCAGGACTTGTTCATTTCTCAAGAAAGAGCTACATCATTATTCATTGACAGCCAGTCAACCATCAACCTTGCCAAGAACCCAATTTTTCATTCAAAGACAAAGCATGTGGACACCAAGTATCATCATATCATATCTCTCATCACCAAAGATGTCCTCAAGCTAGTTTATTGTCCTTCTGAAGATCACATCTCCGACATTTTCACGAAACCAGTTGGCAGAATAAAATTTACTAAGTTTAGGGATGAACTTGTTATCTATTGTAATGTATCTTTGGATCATAGGGGGGAATGTTAGATGATCCAAAAATAAAATATTATCATAGGTTATAAAGTTGGAATAAAATATTTATTAATTTAAGATATTAAATTAATAATTATTATTCTAGAATGTTTAATTATTTAATGGAGACATTTAGAATTAGTATATTGTTGTAACAAGATATGGCTCTCCAAATGTGTCGTATCTTAAGCTCTATTTTAGGAGATTTGTTATCTAGTTGTTTTGAATAACATTTATTGTAAATGGACACTTTTTATTTAATAATGGATCCATAATTAGAGGTAGTTAGGACATTGAGCTTATAAATATCTCATTGCAAGAGTATTTGGTTGTTAGGGTGTAAACTCTTGCAAAATGAAATACGTAATTATTTTTTCTTGATTAATAAAATTATGTGTTTAAGGGCACTTCTGCCATTAACACTCAGCTCCAACTTCACTACCCTACCCTCAACATTCAACATGCTCTGATACCAAAGTTTTGAGGCAGGTCTAACCATACCATCCGCAATAATAAAAAGTATCACACACAACACCAAACTGAACTGAAATTTGCACACCAATTATGTGCACATAAAATCTTTAGAAATATTTAATTAATAAAATAATTATAAGAAAATTATTGACTCAATGATGGACCTCTCATTCCTCATACTCACTCACATACTTCTACATGCTCTCATGCTTCATGGGCTCACCTAAATTTATACAAATGGATTAGATCCCAAATAGATTCTATATCCCTAAAATATCTCTCATAATCCATAAAATATCACATCTAATTCCTTATCCCCATATAAGAGCTAAGTAATCCATAACTCTCTCAAACCTTCCAAAATACTCTTGAATCTTCTCCTATTTACAAGAATTATTATTCTCTCCTAAAACTATAGGAAAAATACATTAATTAATTAAATCCTCACTTTGTAACTAACTCCTCTAATAAGCAGTTAACCTACGTTAGATGGACTTGCATCAATAGTCAACCATGGTCAAACATAATCATTGATCATCAACCATGACCAACCACAGTCATTTTTGGTTGACCGTAGTCAACTTTGGAAAACCATGGTGAACCCATCCTTAACATGAAAAACATGGTTAACCATTGTTAGAATGGTCAAACACGCATAATTAAGATCACCATGGGTAAACATGGTCATCCATTGTAATAATGGACAACCATAATCTATAATAGGAAACTATGGTCAACCATAGCCAAATTGGTCAAACCTTATTCGTTCGTGGTCAACATTTTCAACAATGGTTAACATACATAATCATACTGAACCATGGGTATCTATGGTAAACATGATTAATCATGAACACCAAATGGTCAACCATAGTCAATTACAATCTATCATAATCAACTATAGTTAGTTGTGGACAACCATGGTCGCCCATAGTCAACACTATATTCAGCATAATAGATGCTCCTTAACTATAACATTAACATATTTAACCATAGTCAACCATAGTCAACATGGTGTACTAATCATCCCCATGCACGCCATCCATGTATTAACACAACCACATTAGTAAATATGGCTGATATTTTCTACCTCTTATATGCCAATCAACATATGAAAAGGACATTTATCAATGCATATATACCACATTTAATAATATAGTTGTGCTAATTATGTTGATATGTGTGTCTATTTTTGAATACTACTTGCATAATTTTAATATAATTATATAAAATTATCACGTGGATGGTTGATTTTTAGACTCAAAGGAATATTACGAGCATTTGCACGAGATGTTACTAGTATGAACTTGATTTTGCAGTCTCAATAGCTTGTACCTGATCATTTAATCTTGCTCCTGTCACTTCTTTAACAATATTACCCTTCAATACTTTGAAGGTGAGCACAACCTTCAGTCCCAACTCCTTTGCCAAAAAACATCAATTGCCAAAAGCATCAGGGCTATGAGTATGGTGGTCCTTCCATCTTATGATGTGCACTACCTTAGAATTAAAAATGGCTTATGTTGATGAAATTCAACCTATTGTCTGTGACACTAGCTATGGAATGGTAAAGATGACAAATATTGCATTATTGGACTTCAAAAATACTTTTGTTATATCTCAATTGTTGAAAATAATACTGAGAGGGGGGGTGAATCAGTGTTATCTAGTCCTTTTAACAATTCTTCCTTATTTATACTTTGAATTATTTTTTCATATCAGTACCATAAAACAATGAGCATGAACAAGAAAAACAGACAGTCACATCAAAGAACACCAGATATAAGGTGGAAACCCAATGTGGGTGAAAACCACCTACTGCAATATGTTTCTATCTTCTTTCAAATTAGAAACTCCTTTTACAATGGTCTTGTACTGGTGC
>APFE030543004.1:52730-79137 GCA_000404065.3 Pinus taeda | reverse complement strand
CAATAGAAAACTAGGCTTGTACACTCCATTACCAGTTCCTTCTCACCCTTGGGAAAGTGTTTCCATGGATTTTGTTGGAGGACTGCCTAAATCTAGGAAAAGTCATGTTTATCTATATGTTGTTGTGGATAGGTTTAGAAAAATGTGTATTTTTATACCTTGTAATAAACAGATTACAGCAGAACAAACTGCAAAACTGTTCTTTGAACATGTATGGGTTCATTTTGGATTACCCACTTCCATTATTTCTAATCGAGACACCCGCTTTGTGGGGAAGTTTTGGTCAAGTCTGTGGGAACTGATGGACACCAAACTGAAGAAAAGCATAGCTTTTCATCCACAAACTGATGGCCAGACATAAGTAGTTAATAGGACAGTGATCCAGTTACTCAGAGGATATTGCAACAAACATCCTAAGCTTTGGGATGAACATTTGTGTTATGTGTAACATGCTTACAACAGAGCAAAAAATTATTCTACACAGAGATCTCCTTTTGAGCCATGTTTTGGTTCCACCCCAAGGTCTCCTTTGGATTTTGTCTTTGGTAAAGACACCATAGTTGAGGGACACAGTGATGTGGACAGGGCAACTAGGTTCATTGAATAGATCCAAGAGATCCACCAGGCAGTACAGGAACAGCTGGAAAAGAGCCAAGCCAAATACAAGGCAAGGCATGACAAGCATCGAATGGAGCATAGTTTCCAAGTCTGGTTGTATAACAGCAAGGACAGGATGCAAGGTGAAGGTAAAAAGCTAAATCCTATCAGGTATGGACCCTTCAAGATACTTGAGAAGATTGGTGAGAATGCTTTTCACCTTGATCTACCAGCTTACATGCACATCTACTCAGTCGTGAATGCAGATTGCTTGCGACTGTTTGAACCCTCACTAATTGAGGATCCCGAAGAGCAAAGTCAATTCCCTTCTATTAATGACCTGCTATCTGAATATCTTAATGAATTATAGGAAGACACGGTTCTGGACAGCAAGGTGAGGGCGATGCGCAGAGGAGATGTTGAGTACCTCAGAATTAGGCTCAAGGGTTCAATGTTGAGCAGTGTAAAGTGGATATAGATTGGACAAGTGAGACAATTGTACCCTCACTTAGTCAATGCTTGAAAACCAACTTTTGGTGGTCCAAAAGTTTTTTTCAGTGGGAAGGCCATGATTTGAATTAGATCCATGAAGATTATCAAAGTGCCATGACTGTATCAAAACAGGACAAACTTCAAATTTATGAACAAAGAGCGATCGGGAAAACCTCTGAACAGTGGTAGTTTGCAGCCAACAAGGAACGATGAGGACCTCGGTCAAAGCGCGCTGACCGAGGCCCATGGAGACCACGCAGGAGGCAAAACTGGCAGTTGGGAAGCCTGGATCGAGAAAGGGAGGTCATTTCTAATGCGTGATTATTGCTTCATTGGGCAAACCCCCTCGAGAAGGAAAAGCCCCGAAGCGCTTGGTCACATGGAAGCCGGGGAACCATAGGGAAGGCGCTGAGGTGAAAGGCGGGACTCGCGCTCCCAAAACCGGTGGTATATCGGGGGCATCCTTGGGCGGTAAGTGGATTTGGCTAAAAACGAGTGATTCCAATCTGCGGATGACGCATGTCTGGCAAATGAGAGAGAAAACCGCCTCTCATCACGCGCTAACGGTCAAGTAACTCAACCGCACGAAATGAGATAACATCATAGGATCTGGGGGCTCCAGATCTGACGGCAGAGATTGCGCTCGATGGAGAAACTGGATTTGACAAGGGATTAAGGTGCGGCATAAAGAAGTTTGAATTCCGATTTGACCGTTGAGTTGGCAGATGAGTCATTCCACAGTGTAACTGAAAAACCAAACTGTCGAGGAAGAGCTGGCACAGTTCGTGAGAGGACACGTGGCCACTTCCCTGTGAGCCAATGGCGATGGCACAGAGGCAGGGAACTCCAAACAAACAACAACAGGCGATCTGAAGGGGCAGAAGAGGAAGCGAAAAGTCAAGGAAAGATTGGCTTTAAGCCATGAATAGATAGAGAACAGAGCAGGGGAAGAGAAGAGAACGAAGACAGAGAGAGTGAGAGCAAAGAAAAGACAACGAAGCAAGAAGCATAAAACAGAGAGCTGAGCTGACCTAAGGCAGCATCGAGCAGACATAAAGCTTGAGAGGTTTGAGCAATCCCTGAGAGGATCTGTCGGGAATTGAGCACCACATTGGGCTCCTCCCATTAAAGACCGGAGAGGTCAAGACCTGGAAAGGAAAAGAGTTTGTGCACTTTAGTGGCTTGGGGAATCCAAGAACCACCCTACCAAGCATCATCTATTTCAGGAGACTCAAATTGAGCTCCTCATTATAAATCTTTGCTTTAAAGACACAATAAAAGAATGCCACCACTGAAAGCTAGACCGGAGACATAGCCCTGGAGTATAGGGTGAACTCCTTATTAGTTTTTTGTGTTCTTGTATTTGCTTACTGTGTTTCTCTTATTGTTTTCCATTTTTCAAATGTCTGTGTACTTGCAATCTGATCAATCCGTTGCCTAAAATGACATAGACACATACCAGTGCATGAGTCTGTAATACCTTCATTCATTAATTATTTAACTGAGATCACTCAAGAGTGATTTTCAGATCAACACACCTTCCAAGTTCCGCTAGCACTCCCCATCCTAGGTAGTCCATCCCTTAGCAAGGATTCCTCGCATCGGTAGATACAAAAACCAAGGCATATACCTGCCTCAAAAACATCATACCGGTCACAACATGCTAATGGAAATCAATGGACACTATTGGGTACCGTTTCCCACAATGACCCTACTCTTGAATGCTTTACCAACATATTGTTGCATGTTTCAATTTCTTTTGTTGTTGTAAATTCTTGTAGTCAATTTCAACCACCTGACCAAGCATTTCATGCTTTCTTGTACCAAGCACATAATTTCCATTAGATTCAAAATAAATTGAAATAACTTCACATCATCCCTCATTGATAGCTCTTCAATAAGGTACACTTACAGTCTTGTTTACTTCCTATCACAACAAGTTAAACTAGTTGTTTGATCAAATCATCATGTATAAACATATTACATCTAGTTAGCTCAAAACACAACCATCCTAAATAAAAATCATGAATCGCATGTAACCATCATAAACCAAAATCATAGATCACAGGTAATCATCATAAGTCAGAATCATAGATCACATGTAATCATCATAAGTTAGAATCATAGATCACATGCATAATAAAACTGAAATAAAATATTGATATTTATCCTTCATCGATCCTTACTTCTTCCTTTGTTCTTTCTGTACACACACCGGCTCGGTTTCCACAGCCAGCATCCACCCAATGTCTTCTCCTCAACCATGTGCACATACACATATTGTGCATCGTACACATACAACCACAGGAAACATACAACAACATGCAATACATGCATATACACCTGACACATAACACATACACCTGTACCCAGTGTACAACACAACACAATACATCTATACCCAATTTACAACACCACACGATACATATATTACAACCTAATGAATACACATATCACAATACCATGACTACACAATGCACATACATTGTATAGCACGCCCGCAACACAACATGTATGACACGCACACAATACCACATTTACACCAGTACCATATGTACAATGCCTACATAGTACCACCTATATAAAGCACCACCTGCACAACGTGTGCACAACATCACATGTTCATGGCACCACCTACACATCGTGTACACAACGCCACATATAGATCATACCACCTATACAACATGTACACAATAGCACATGTACATAGTGCCACATGCATGACATGTACACAACACCACATGAAAACATCACCACATGTACAACATGTACATGACACCACATGCTCACAACACCACTTGTACAATCATGCACACAACACCATATGTACAACATGCACACAACACTTTATGTACATAGCACTGCATATCCAACATGCGCACAACACCATATGCCCACAACATTGCATATCCATCATGCACATAGTATAATATGTACATACCACCACATATCCAACATGTACATAGCACCACATATCCAACATGTACATAGCGCCATCTATACCTAGCACTGCATATGCAACATTCGCACAACACTATTTGTACCACCCTATTTATAACATTTCATAAACAACATGTACACACACTATATATGCACAACACCACATGCGCACAACACCACATGCGCACAACATCACAGATGTAGCACGTACAACATATGCACAATAGTAGTACCACACATCCAAAACCATATTGTCTCTACTAAGAAACCTTTCTTTCAGTGTCTCTCTACCATCCATGATTATCCTAGCATGTCACAAAGCACATTGTTTTCATTCCATTGATGTATCCTTCAGCTTTACCTATCATAACATAAACATAGGAATAATACAAGCATACAATATCAATTCATATCCACATGATATTGACCTCATATATTCATCATGACTACTCTTCCCACTTGATTCCCATAAGACCAGGGACCTCGTCACGCCAATCACCTGCATGAGCAATCATTCCTCCACAAGAACAATTCCAAACAATCTTGTCGGACTGTGGCATAGATACATGGATACATGCATACATATACATAACCATTAGCATAAAACAATCATGATCCTGTCCAAAAACAACATACATACACACATATAAACATATAAAAATTAACATTAAGCAACCATGATCCATGGTGACCCTGTCAGACACAACATACAAACATACATACATGTATACATATATATAAACATTAACATAATGATTATCACAACATAATTACCATATAGAATAAGGCCAAGGTTAAGAACTCCCTTTATGCATGCACCACATGCACAACTTCGAGAACAATAGTTCCCAACATAGCCAAGGCAGATGACACCTAAAATCCATTCACCTTACCTTTCTTGATTACATTTCCAATGATTGTTCTATCACCGTTCATCTACACCAATGGACCCAGCCAATCCAAATAGTTATCATACTCTTTCCTTCAACTTCCCTTATACATGCACCGACCTTCATCTAGGTCTTACCTTACCTGTTGGGTACCACAAAACTCTCCCCGAGCTCCATTAACTTCCTCCTTCCCCAACCAATTCCCAAGAATCAAAACATAAAAGGCAAACACAATTATTAAACAAGAATAAAACCATGAAATCCAAAAAGCACGTCACCACAACAAAGTGGCAAGGCCTTCCACCAGACATAAAAAATACGCAAACAAAACTGTAATCAAGCACAACAAATCACCACAATACCAAAATCAATTATTGACAACAAATTCCATGACTCAATCCCCATGGTTCCTAGTGCTTCTAAAGGAAAGCTCAACCTGATCCTTCTTCTGAATTCCATGACAGTCTCTTTTCCATGGAATCCCCTACATCATATTGCGATAAACACATAATTTTGAGTGCATAAATAAACATAACAATACATTCACTATGTTACCTTGTTGTGCCATGAACATTGCCTTGTAACTAAACACGTCTATGCCATCTCTCAAGGGGCTCCAATTCCCTTGACGAATCCATCCATAACTCGAAACTAGTTGATATACCTATCAAATACATGTTCATGACCATAGCACATATCCACATAATGTCAGAAAAAATCAAGGTTAAGAATGCTTCTTGTATGCAAAGCACTCATTCATTTGGAATTAGGGTTTCCAAACATAGCCAAAGGAATTCTTTCCCAATTCTTTTCTTCTACCTTTTTGCTTTGTTGGAATCGAGACTTACTATGTGTTGTCACATCACCCAACTGTTAGTTATATAAACACATCAACTATCACCTTGTCATGCTAATACCGAGCATGTTTCCTACAACTCTTCACACATGTAAACCACACGTTCCAAATATCAAGACAATCATATCTATCAATTTGAAGTCAACCTTTACCAAGATTAAAAATCATGTCATAATCCTTAGTCAACTCATAGTCATTAGACATAATGCTACAACTATCACCTACTACACTAAAGTACATATCAATTGTCTCAACACATTTGTATTAGTACAATCATCTTAAAACAAAATTATTGGAACACATACTCATATTATGCAATTGATCAAACATTCAATTAACTTGTAAACATACCATGTTAAATGAATCAACTAGATGACAAATAAACACCAACCACTCAAGCACCAAATAGACGTCATAATCAAATAGTCAAGCACAACGTAGATGACATAAGCAAGTTCATACCTTATTGTATCTCAAGGGAGGTGATCTTGTCTGCATAATCAATCCAGATTATCATGATATAACTTCACAACATATCAACTCAACCACAAATAATGTCATGATATCCACGATAGTCACTAGCTAACATGTCCACATCATAAGCTCATAAACATTTATTATTCATACATAATAATCACATCTGCACATTCAATGTATATTAGTATGAAGTAATATCACAACATATTAACTCATACCTAAATGTCATAACCATAACAATTTGCATAGACCAATCCAACTTAGTACGATACATATAACATCAAGATATTAATGTTATAACCCTAATCATCAAGTTAAATATCATAGAAAAACAACAAATCAACCCATAACATACTCAACAACAACATATAACATAATCATCAAGCTAACTAACATAAGACAACAATAGCAATGCATGCAACCATGGTTACCATCATTCATGACTATCTGACACATGTGAATATGACTATACTAATCACTAGCATCTACCATGTATGTAACCATAACATCAATAGACATGTACATAAACCTAATGTATATAACCATAATGCATATAACAATCCATTAACTAACATACATGCATGCCAAACATACAATACATGTATGATGATCTGTTCTTACCTCAAAGTACAATTCTGCGACTTCACTTTAATGCTCTGCATCTCCTGCTCTATCTCAACCAACACATTAGCATCATAACAACCAAAAACATAATGATGACACAGCTACATACAATTACGTCACAATGCATGTTTGACACACTATACATGCATAAGTATAACCATGACAATGCATGCATGACATGGTATAGACATTGACATGCATAACAAATGCATATACAAATGACACTCATGATGACACATCCCCCAATAGCACCATCAACCTCTACATGGTGACCTCACTACAACCATGATCAATACCATGAAAATGCAACAAACACATGGACTACAAGCATAAGAAACACATATGAAACCGACATGAATGCATGACCAACACACCACCCATCTAGTCTGAGGGGTGAACCATGATCTGATACCACTCTGTAACACCTTCCTCCCAAGCCTACCCAAGTGTTGGGAAAAATACTGAGAGGGGGAGTGAATCAGTATTTAAACTTTCACAATAATAATTTTCTTTTCCAAACTGTATATGTGATTTTACATAAACCAAACAGCATATGTTCGCGACTATAATGAATGAAACCAACGTATCGATAATAATCTTGTAAAATAGCTAATTCATTGTTTGTTGAACTGAAATGAGAGTGTGATACATTTATTAAGTAGTAAACAGATGCAGTAAGAACAAAATAAATCAACACACATAAGAAGCACACATGAACACCAAGATTTTTCAAGTGGAAACCCAATGTGGGGAAAAAACCACCACCGTTGTCATCTCAGTCTTCAATATTCTTATTAAAAAGTGTTTACAAGTTTTGTACTGGTGTAGACTCTTTCCAGTACACAGGCATCTACCTGCTAAAGGCTACAACCTTCACTCGTTTTCCAACTTCTACTAGAAGGGAGCTCTAAACTCCTAGTTCTTGTACTAGCTGATATGATTACCAGTATGTAGGTGCCGACCTATAAAAGGCTACCACCTCCACTCTTTCTCCAGGGACCACGTTTCATAAATTTTTAGACAGGATACTCCTGGTACACATCAACACAATATGTAGGCCACGTTTCATCAAATTTTCAAACTGGACCAATCAGTAACATTGAAGCTAAAAATCAATCACCACTACAATACAACCATCAAATACACTGCATCAACCAATCACTGAAACCCATCGACTCTAAAGAAAAACACAATCAATCAATATGAACAGTCAGATCACTATCACTAGAAAACAAAGTTGAACCCAAAACACTCCATCAACAACCAGAACCAACTATAACCTCAAAAATCATATGTTAGAATGTATACGCTACTTTAATGAGGACAACCTACGTGTATACACTACTTTTTGTAACTCAACATGCATATACCTCTAAAGATAATGAATCATAAAACTTATGAACCAAAAATTGTACTAACGAAAGATATTCTGAAGATCTACTGTCATATTATAGAGTTCTAAACAGATAATAGAAAATATCACCCTTCTTACTCAATCAATCAGTTAGCTAGATTCAATCTCCTTATAAAATTAGTTTAACTTCAGATCTAATGAAGACATCATTGACAAACATCAGTAAAACAGCACCACTAATAAGATAGATTAGTGATTTCTAAACAACAAGCCCTTCCACTGCATATGCTACTTGGAAGTGTCGAATCCACATGTATACGCGCCTTCACCAAGGCGAACCTCCGTATAGATCTGCAAATAATGACTTATAACTTCTTAGCTTTTCAAGACTTCAGAATACCCTGATCATAACATGTAAAGGATAAAATATGCGTTAGCACTCAGATCTAGCCCATCCATTATCAGATCATACAATGATAAGTCATTTCAGGTCTCATGATCTTGATCCAACATTGTATCCAAGGGTGCTCAAAATGTTTTAGATCTATATCATAACCATAGACCTTACAACACAAAATATACTTCACATAGAAGTATTCATGAAAATCCATTTCACTTGCACCTTTAGCCCTTTGATCTTCTCCTCTTTATATACTTAGAGCCTTGGTCAATACCATGCACCAAAACATCACTTAGAACCTATGGTATTCTTAGACGAGATCAAGTAACTGTTATTTTGCTCAATATTGTGGGCTTATACCATGGTGTGGACCCTTGGTATTCTTTAACCTTAATTTTCCATCCCATACGTGCTTTTCCTTCTGTGAAACTACGTGCATATGTATATGTACCTTTTTATTCTAAGTACTTGCATGTATATCCAACTTGGAACAATTTAAAACATTCTCTTTCCTCACTTTCTTCATTCTGATATGTAATCCTTTGTCCCATCATCCTGTTTTTTTGTGCCATTACTCTCTTACCTTTGAATTGACTTGCTACTCTGCCATCATACATCACTTTATCATTTATGAACTGACCTGTGGATACATCTGGTTATCATATATGTGAGTTTCCATCAAGGACAACACCTGTACCATAATGCCAACAATCTCCCTCTTTGGACTTAATAGAAACCATATTGGTGTTTATCACTTCAAGCTGTAGAACCTATTAGATATATAAAACAACACCAAGATACTCTCCCCCTTTGACATCAAGGGCAAAGGGTGGACCAAGATATTGTCCCCCTTAGTACATGCTAAGATGCACTATATTGTCCATGCTCCCCCTAAGCACATGCAGAGTTTGCATAAATATTTTTTTAAAAGAATAACATGACTCTATAACTCAACCATGTGAGTATGACCTTCCTATCACCAATGACTCATACATACACCAATCACCCAACCAAGTTTGGATACATAAAATGTTCATACATGATTGAAAATTGCAATTATTACATCATCTTTCCCATGCATAGTGGGGGTAGAAATTACATCATGTGTTGAAGAAGACTCATCCATAATATATTATGATAGAAAGAGACATATTATTACACCATAGGTATTTACATGACCTTTTCATCAAATTACATTAATAACTGAGACCATAGCTGAATTCAGCAACCGTGATGCCAAACTCTGGTATCAATGCATAATATTTTGAAGGCTAATGCTTCCCTTAACTTGTGCTACCTGTGCATTGTCAACAATTCATTCATCAAGGCATCTTCATTAATCAAATAAACATCAATGAGAAAACCATATCAATAGACTGTATCCATCAACATCAGACTGAACAGGCATGTCAAAAACTAATTTTGAGTCTGACCCACTGCTTTTCTATCAGAAAAAAACATACGCTATTGTCGGCCCAAAAACTTGCATATACACACGAATCTGCTTCATGAAATCCACGTATAGAAAACAATCCTATGAATTTGAACAAACTGGTTTTAATAGCAAGATGAGGCAGAAACAATTCCCAGCTTTTGTTTGAGATATTCAAATGCTTCTCTGGGAAGAGGTTTGGTAAATATATCAGTAACCAGATCTTTGGAGGGAACATACTCTAATTTAACCTTTTGTTCAAGCACTTATTCTTGTATAAAGTGGTACTTAATGGGTGTGTGCTTGGTATTGGAGTGCATAACAATATTTTTCAAATACTAATTGCACTTGTGTTGTCACATCGGATGGAGATGGGTGGAGAAGATTTAATTTGAATATCTTGTAATGTTTGCATCATCCAGAAAAGTTGTGTGCAGCAAGATGCAACAACCGCATATTTTTCTTTCACTGTAGATAAGGCAATCAAACTTTGTTTCTTGCTGAACCAAGATACTAATCATGATCCCATATAAAATGCACCTCCACTAATGATTTTTGAGTCATCAACATTTCCGGCCCAATCCGCATATGTATATGCGTGAAGGGTGAGATTTGTATCTTTACGATCCCATAGACCAAAGTCTTGAGTTCCTTGAAGATATTTGAATATTCTCTTTACTGCCTAAAGATGTGATTCCTTCGGATTGGCTTGGAATTTTCCAACAAGTACTACCGCATGCATGATATCTGGTCTGGTACCTGTTAGATAAAGTAGACTTCCAATCATAGATCTGTACTTTTGTTGATTCACTGTAGGAGAATCATCATTAGAAATGAGACTACATCCTGTTACCGTTGGAGTACATAGTGGTTTGGAATTTTCCCTTCCGTACTTCTTCAGAATCTGCTTGAGATATTTAGTTTATGAGAGAAAGATGCCATCTTTTGTTTGTTGCACTTGTAGAATAATAAAATAGGTTAGTTCTCCAAGTAAATGCATTTCAAATTCTTGCTGCATAATAGAAGAAAAGGTTTGATTCATTGATTCTTCATTACTGCCAAAGACGATATCATCAACATAAGCAACAACAATTAGCAATTTATCATTCTCAATTTTTGTATATAAGTTGTTGTCTGTAGATCCTTTTGTGAAGCCTTGTTGTTGAAGATATTTGTCAAGATGATAATACCATGCCCTCCAAGCTTGTTTCAGTACATATAAAACTTTTTTGAGTTTGAGTACAAGATTTGCATCATTTCCCAGAATGAATCCTTCTGGTTGTTCAACGGATACTTCTTCTTCTAGATCTCCATTAAGAAATTCAAATTTTACATCCATTGATAAATTTTGAATTTTTGAGATCTTGAAAGAGTAAGAAACATTCTTATGGCTTAAAGTCTAGCTACAAGTAAAAAATTTTCTTCAAATTCTATACCTTCTTGTTGTGCATGCCCTTTTCAAACAAGCCTTGCTTTATTCCTAATTACCTCTCCATTTTCATTCAACTTATTCTTAAATATCCATTTTGTCCCTATAACTTTTTTATCATGAGGTCTAGGAACTAATTCCCAAGTGTCATTCTTTTCAATTTGGTCAAGTTCTTCATCCATGGCCTTAACCCAACATTCATCTTTGCTAGCTTCATTTACATTTTGTGGTTCTATGGAGGATAATAAGACTAGATAACTAGAAGATCCAACAAGAGTTCTCCTTGTTTGTACTCCAGACCCCTTTTCTCCTAGAATTTGAGATTCTGGATGATTCTTTTGGACATACCTAGATGGAGCCTTTTCCCTGTCAGATGTATCTTCTTCTGATGCTTCATTGGTTTCTTCCTCTATATCATTTCAATTTGATATGGAAAAGCATTCACCATCTTCATTATTATCATCTTCTTTTGCTGATGTCCCCTGTTTCGGATTTCTACATGCTTCATCGATTACAACATCAATGAATTCAACAATTTTTAGAAGTCTCTTATTATAACATTTGTATCCTTTACTTCTAGATGAATAACAAAGAAATATTGCTTCGTCTGCTCTAGGTTTAAACTTACCAAGATTTTCATTAGTCTTTTTGATGAAACATTTGCTTCCAAAAACTCTGAAGTGTTTTACAGTGGGAAGCTTACCATACCAAAGTTCATATGGAGTTTTATCACTATTTAAATGTACACGAGCTTTGTAGAGAATATTTACTGCAGTATGAGCAGATTCACTCCAGAAGGTGTCAGAAGTTCCAGACTATCATCATAGCTCGAGCAATTTTTTGAGTTGTTCTATTCATTCTTTCCACCACACCATTTTGTTGAGGAGTTATGGCAACATAGAATTGTCTCTTTATTCCATGTTTTTCACAAAATTCAAAGAATTCATCTTATATGAATTCTCCTCCCCGATCAAATCTGATACATTTGATTTCTAGATCTAATTCTTTTTCAACTAAATCTTTGAAGACCTTAAACTTTTCAAATAATGCATTTTTATGTTTTAGTAACCCAATCCAACACACTGTAGAAAAATCATCAATGAATAAAATGCAGTATTCTTCTCCACGAGGTGACCTTTTCCTTGTTGGTCCACACAAATCAATATGAATAAGTTCAAGAGGCTTACTTTTTGATCCTCCTTTGGCATTGAATTGAACTCTGGCTTGCTTATCAAATTGACATGGTTTGCAAATGGTACTTCTGAGATGATAATATATGGAAGATCACGATCAGCCTTGAGCCTACATGTTTTTTGTATTTGAGAAAAACTTAGATGTCCCAATATTCTATGCCATAACCAATTCTCTTTTGTTTTGCTTAGATAACATTATTCTTGACCTCCTTCTAGTATATATAGATTGCTTAGATTTCTTATACCTTTGATTATGGTCTTTTCTGTGTCAAGCTCACGAACCACACATTCTTTTGATCGAAACACAACTTCATTTCCTTGATCACACATTTTACTAACAATCAATAAGTTATGCTTTAATCCATCAACATACATAACATTTCCAACTTTAACCTTTTCTTTTAGATAAACATAACCTTTACCCTTAATGATAGCTGGTGTGTCATTTCCAAAAGAGACATTCTTTTCCTTTTCTAAAGCATTGTATGAAATGAGTTTATCTTTATCACATGTCATGTGTTTTGAGCATCCGCTATCAATGTACCACTAACTTTCTTGTCCTTCTGTAAACATAGCCATGCCACATCTTTCTCACTGTAGTTCCTTCCTTTTCCATACCTTGGAGTTTGATGACGTTTTCTCCTTTTGATATGTTGGCCAAAATTTGCTCCTACATTCAGATTCTTCATGACCAAAGCTATTTCAAAATGAATATTCAATTTCATATTCAAGAGGTGAAAAGTTATTATAAGAGATCTTCTTGATTCCTATCACACTCCTTTGTTTTCTTGCTTCTCTAGTCATGATAGTTTTGTAAGCAACACATTGAGCAACCTTATGACCAAATTTATGGCATGAAAATAATTGTCCATTAAAGAAAAAAAATTTGTGATCATAAAATCTTTTGGTGTTGTTCACTTTTTGGTTAGTTCTTCTATTGATGTTCACCCTTGGAGTAAAATGACCATGATTTACCTGGAGAGTACTTTTAGGATTTTACTGAGGGTTGACGCATTTTTGATTGGTTTTCGCTGCATTAAAATAGCTTCTGGTGGTAGCTGAATACTTTTCTAGTTGGGATGTTTCTAGGAGGAGAATGTTGAACCTCGATGATTTCATCTAAGGTTTATGATCCTTTAGAAAATCTAAGATTCAGAGATTTTTTCTTCTCAAGTTCCTTTCTTAGACTCACTACTTCACACTCTAAATTTTCATTGTGATTTTCCCTTTCTGTGAGTTGATGTGTCAAAGTGTCTATGACTATCTTCTTTTCTTCCAAGCAGATTTTGAGTTGAGTGACTTCTTCAATAAAATATTCTTCTTCTAAGGCATCCATAAACTTATCATTTTCATAAGCCATGAGTAATTTAATATCTTGATCAGATTCACCTTCATCACTATTAGACAGGCCATCACTATCTTCATGAGTATAATAACTTCTTCTATTAACAAATTGTTTCCTATTACCATTTGTAGAATCCTTTCCTTTGTCACGGTTATCTTTACGAGGACATTTAGCAACATAATGACCAACTCTACCACAAGCAAAACATTTAAAGGGAATCTTACCTCTGAATCTTCCGGAACCCAGTTGAAGTTTCTTCACAAAGTTTACCTCATATTCTTTTGATATATATCACGATTCCTCGAGATCTTACTTTTGTTTTCCCTTTGTACAGGCTTTGAAAGTGGCTTCTCTGATTTCTGATGGACCTCCTTTCCTCATTTCAAAGGCAGTTAAAATTCCATGAAGTTGAACAACAGTAAAAGATTGTAAATCTTTCTTTTCTTCAATGGCAAATACTTTTGACTCAAATTTATAAGATAGAGATCTTAAAATTTTCTCTACTATAGTAGCCTCCTTTATTTGTTCACCCAGATTCTTCATACGATTTACAATCTCATCTACTCATAAAAAGTAACTAGCAATACTTTCATCACTATGAATCTTGATAGTTTCATATTGAATTCTGAGAGTTTGGAGTTTAGCACCTTTTACCTAGGAGTCTCCTTCGTAGCTCTGAATTATTTTGTCCCATATTGCTTTGGTTGTGTTAAGCTACATGAATTTAACGAATTTTGATTTTGAGAGACTTCCCAATAATGCATTGACAACTTTGGCATTGGTTTTGTATGATTTATTTTCTGTTGGATCTGTGGGGACTGCTGTTGGATATTGGTGTCCTCCTTTCACAATAGCACAAAAATCAGATCCAAGTGACTAAGGATAGGCTCTGGTTCTTATCTTCCAATATGCTAAGTTATTTCCATTGAATATTGGTGGTCTGATTGATGCCATTCCTTCTTGATTTCTCATCTTGAGAGATCTTCCTTCAAGTGATCAAGGTTCTTCTGAAGGACCTGCTCTAATACCAATTGTTGGGAAAAATACTTAGAGGCGGATGGGGGTGGGGTGAATCAATATCTAAAATTTCATAATAATAATTTTTTTTTTCAAACTGTATACATGATTTTACAAAAAACAAACAGTGTATGTCCCTGACTATAATGAATGAAACCAACATATAGATAATAATCTTGTGAAATAGCTAATTCATTGTTTGTTGAACTTAAATTAGAGTGTGATGCATTTACTAAGCAGTAAACAAATGTAGTAAGAAAAAAATAAATCAACACACATAAGCAGCACACATGAACACAAGGGTTTTTTAGGTGGAAACCCAATGTGGGAAAAAACCACCACTGATGTCGTCTCGATCTTCAATCTTCTTATTAAAAAGTGTTTACAAGTTTTGTATTGGTACAAACTCTTTCCAGTACGTAGGAATCTACCTGATGAAGGCTACAACCTTCACTCGCATTCCATATTCTACAAGAAGGGAGATCCAACCCCCTATCTATTGTACTGGCTGATATGATTACCAATACATAGGTGTCGACGTATAGAAGGCTACCACCTTCACTCTTTCTCCAGGGACCATGTTTCATAATGTTTCAGACTGGATACTCCTGGTACACATCAACACAATATGTAGGCCATGTTTCATCAAATTTTCAGACTTGACCAATCAGTAACATTGAAGCCAAAATCAATCACTACTGCAATACAACCATCAAATACAACTACATCAACCAATCATTGAAACCCATCAACTCTGAAGCAAAACACAATCAATCAATCTGAACAGTCATATTACTATCACCAAAACATAGAGTTGAACCCAGAACACTAAATCAACAACCAGAACCAACTGCAACCTCAAAAATCATATGTCTGAATGTATACGCTACTTCAATGAGGACAACCTCCATGTATACGCTACTTTCTGAAACCCAACCTGAATATACCTCTAAAGATACTAAATCATAAAACTTCTAAACCAAAAACTATACTAACCAAAGACATTCTGAAGATCTATTGTCAAATTACAGAGTTCTAAACAGATATCAACAAAGATCACCCTTCTTACTCAATCAATCAGTCAGCCAAATTAAATCTCCTTATACAAATATTTTAACTTCGGATCTAATGAAGACATCATTGATAAACAATAGTAAAACAACAACATTGATTAGATAGATCAGTCATTTTTGAACAACAAGGCCTTCCTCTGGATACACTACTTGGAAGTGCCAAATCTACATGTATATGTGCCTTCACTGAGGTGAAACTGTGTATAGATCAGAAAATAATAACTTATAACTTCTCAACTTTTCAAGACTCCAAAATACCCAGATCATAACATTTAAAGGATAAAACATGCGTTAGCACTCAGATCTAGCCTATCCATTATCAGATCATACAATGATAATTCATTTCAGGTCTCATGATCCCGATCCAACATTGTATCCAAGTTTGCACAAGATGTTTCAGATCTATATCATAACCATAGCCCTTACAACATAAAATATACTTTAGATATAAGTATCATGAAAATCTCTTTCACTTGTACCTTCATCCCTTTGATCTTCTCCACTTTATATACTTAGAGCCTTTGTCAATAACATGCACCAAAACATCACTTAGAACCTATGGTATTCTTAGACAAGGTCAAGTAACTGTTATTCTGCTCAATATTGTGGACTAATACCATGGTATGGACCCTTGGTATTCTTTAACCTTAATTTTCCATCCCATACACATTTTTCCTTTTGTGAAACTACATGCATACATATATGTGCCTCTTTATTCTGAGTACCCGCATGTATACACGACTTGGACTAGGTTAAATAACATATACAACTTAAAACATTCTCTTTCCTCACTTTCTTAATTTTGATCTGTAATCCTTTGTCCCATCATCTTGTTTTTCTGTGCCATTACTTTGTTACCTCTGAATTGACCTATTACTCTTCCATCATACATCATTTTATCATTTCTAAACTGACCTGTGGATACATCTGGTTATCATATGTGTGAGTTGCCATCAAGGACAACACCTGTACCATAATGCCAACACCAAGTAACTGGCCAACTAGGGTAAACATGTGACGATAATTTACTATGATATGATTTTACCTCCTAAGTCATGTTAAGGAAGTGGAACTGACAGAAAAACACCATACAAACCTTCAACATCAGCAATAGGATGCCTAGCAGCCATCCCAACCTTTTTGCTAACTAGCCCCTAGGTCCCACTGATCTTCTAGACTATTTGACCTCTAGACACTCTCATGCTATGGGCATGCCAATGTCCAGGGACTTCTCGATGCTCTCACAGGCTTGCAAGCCAGCATCTAGGGACTATTTTGCTCAGTTTTGTGCTAGTGTCCTTGGGATTTAAGCCACATTTTTAGGCTCAGATCCCAGGTCGCTGCCCAAAACTGAATGACACCTTTAAAAAAGTAATATAACATGGAAATAACAATACTAATGCAATTAATTTAATAAGACCTTAACTGGACCCCTACTAGCCATTGCAGAAATTTCGTCAAACATATCACGAATATGTCATCTACAAGTGTAAACAATGTATATGAGCATAGGGGTCTCATACTTATCTGAGATTCACTATGAGGAATTTTTCCTTATCACTTTAGCTGCCATTTCATCCATTAGGTCATATATACATTGTTCATTCATATATAAGTAAAAACGTGGTGGGAGCCATACATAGCCACTATCATAATACATATTCATAACCAACATAATAACAAAAGAAATACCAAGGAAACATGAGCCATATAATCCACATATAAACCAGTATAATACTCATGAGATAACAAGGAGAAATAACCTCATATTAATGATGCAAAGTCCAACACAATATGGGACTACCATGTTCCACATGACCGTAGAATGGTTGAACCAAATCTCTCTTCAGTCATTCACCCCCATGCCATATTCCAAGCATGAATGTGGGATCTCATAAAACACATCAATAAAAACTATCCAGGGTTTCCAGAGGACAAGCCACATCAACCCATCAGACAATTATTCCACCTCACAAATGGACATCACAAAACCATCATCATATTGGTCTCTACCGAAGCCTTATAGGGCTCCAGAGAATTTGTTCGAACCCGACCTCCAAGACTAGTAACTCAACCCACGATTGTTATCAGGCTCCAGATCGTTTCTCCAACCAAGGCTCCAGAACTAGTAACTCAACCCATAACTATTGTCAGGCTCCATATCATTTTTACAACCAAGGCTTTAAGACTAGTAACTCAACTCACCAAGGGCTCCAGAGCGTTTGTCCAACCAAGGCTCTAGGACTAGTAACTCAACCCAAGCTGTTATAAAGCTTCCAGATCATTTTTCCAGCCAAAGTCTAGGATTAATAATTCAACCCAAGCCGCTACAGGGCTTCCAGAGTGTTTGTCCAACCAAGGCTCTAGGAACTAATAACTCAACCCAAGGTAAAGGAAACATGAGAAACAACTAGAAAAACAAATAAATGAACCCACAACACAATGGCTATCCAGGAAATAGAAAGACTGGGCAAATCCACTATCAACCCAAGCAATCCTCTATGCCAATGATAGATCATAACCAAGAAACCACATGCATGTGCCATGCATGCCAAAACTAGTGAGGAAAACATACATGTAACATGGTACCTGCAAGCAAAACCCAATGTAGCTTTTGATCCTGATGTCCTCTTGCAATTTCCTTCTCTTCCTTTGCCTTCTTGCTCCAAAAATCCAAGCATGCCACACTTTCCAAGATTTCTCCAAGAAAACTCTAAGTTTCCAAGAGTATGAGAGAGAGAGAAGAGAGAAAGAGAGCTCCAAAACTAAATTGACCAAACTTACATTGAACAAGATTACACTAACCAAGTCTACCCACTAATCCTCAAAAGCCCTTTTATCAATGATGCCTCTTTTTTCTTCATTTTCCATTATTTTCCTTCATTTTCCTCCTTACTTGCAACCTGTGACCTCTCACCTTCTTTTTCTCCTATTTTCCTTTATTTTCATAAATAAAATGCCAATAATGCCTCATGCCTTTCCAAAGCCTTAGCCATTACCTTTGTTGATTTCCTTAGCCATAATAAATTGAATGAACACCCATTATGATTTTTTGCCCACAATTCATCTTGGAATATGTGTCCTATGGCTGTGGCCTTATATATTTTTACATGGATTTTAACTAGGGTTGTTACAGGTCTATTGCTATTTAGAAAGCATCTATGGAAGAATAGTCAACCTTTAAATAAATTGTTTAGTGTTTTGTGAGGAATTTGGAATGAAAATCAGTAGTAAAAAACCTTGCTTCTTAACTCATTTGGTAGAAGAACAAACTTTATACTAAATAATATCCTTGCTACCTTTCTCACATGGATATATTGATTTAGGTTTTAAGTATCTTGGTTACTTTCTAAATCCATTAAATGATTATTTAAAGGAAGATTTGTTTTGGCTTCTAAAAATGGTGGAAAAGAAAGTGGAAAACTAGTGTTTTAGATGACTATCTCTTGAAGTCAAGTTGACACTTGTCAAATATATTCTAGAAAATATACTTGTTTATTGGATTTCTATGTCCATGACTCCAAATTATATCTTAAACTCAGTCAAGCAAATAATATTCAACTTCTTATGAATTGGTAATAAATCTAAGGAAGGATTTCATTTAACTAGTTGGGAGAGCCTATCACTCCTTAAAATGTTAGGGGGTTGGGGTTTTAAGAATATCTTTTGGTTTGGGAAAGATATATGTATGAAGCCTTTGTGGAGAGTGATGACTAGGGTTGATACTTGGGGTGATGTCATGATATTCAAATACTTTAAGAAGTATCTCTTATTCACTAGATTAGGAAATCTTCTAAACTTAATTCATCTACTCCAAACAATTGGAGAGCTTTAGTAGAATCTTTTCCTTTTATTGGAGAATGGTTAGTATGGAAATTTGGAGATGGAAACAACATCCTTCTTGGTTTGGATCCATTTATTGGATCACGAGAATTCTACAAGTTACCCATGAATCTTGTTCTTCTTTTAAACGAAAGTGGTTTAGAGTTTTGTCTCAAATACAAAAACTTATAGAAGATAGAATAATCAATGATTGATTACAAGATAGTGATTTTGGACTTCAAGGAATATTTATAGAGGACATGAAAATATATATAAATAGTTTGTCACAATATGGTATTATTTTACAAAAAGAGAAGATGAAATAGTATGGATTTGAAATGTATCCACTGGTTTGGTAATAACTAAAGAATCCTTATGAAGCAATTTATTATTCCTCTGTGATTTTTTAGGAAAAATGGTGGCATAAGTGTATTTGGAAATGATCTACCCCCTTAAAGCTCAAATGCTTTGGTTGGCTAGTCCTTAAAAATAAGATATTCACTGGGTACAACTCCATCAAGAGAGGAGGTTGTGGTCCTATCTTCTATGTCCTTTGTAGAAAACAAGTTAAATCTATTGATCACTTAATTGTTTCGTGTGATTTCTCTAAACATGTGTGGATGGATACATTCTATATCTTAAAACTCATCTCTCTCTAGGAAGCTTCCACTTTTCAAGTGTGTCCATTGAATTGGTATTTCTAAGTTAAAGAATTTAGATTTCTTCCTAATCTTGTGATATGGTACATTTGGAGGCAAAGGAACTGTTTTATGTGGGAAAACTCACGCATATCTGTGTCAACTACTAACTTGAAATTTGTTGGCTACTTTGAGTATTTTCATAGAGAATATAATCACATTGTATTATATACTCTTTTCCTCCTCAACTTTTAAACCACGTTCCTATTTTTTTTTATGGTTCAGCTTAGTTGGATCCATGTGGACTAGGCATGCAGAATCTTATAAGAAACAGTTATAGATACTTTCAATGGGGGGAGACTCTAGTACAAGCATTAGAGAAAAACTAGTGGGTTTATGGTGTTTAATGTACTTTGCACTCAAAAACGATTTTCTTTATTATAGGTCCTTGGTGATTCCAATGTAATTATTGATTGGGTAAATGGACATACTTAGCTCTAGGTGCTTTCATTTTCTTCTTGGAAAGACATAATTTAGCTAAAACTAAAGTTTCAGGCCATCTCAATCATACATATTTTTTTCCAACATAACTACATATTTTTTTCCAACATAACTCACACGCTAACAGGTTGTCCAATCTAGCAATAAATAAGATAGAAAGTATAATTAAGCTTGAAGAAGTAAAGGATAATCCCTTCATAAATAGATACTTCTTACAGGTTTTCTAATTTGTCTAGTTTTGAAAAAGAATTGTTTCCTATATTATTTGAACCTTTTACAAGTTTTTGTATTGATGTGTAACTCGGCCAATATTATTTCTCGATGTAAAAGTTTTCTAGTCTAAAGCAAATAACTATTTTTATAGCTATAATAAACAAATTTTATTAGAAAATGGTGTCAAATAGTTAGATTGTATGTGAAATAACTAAAATCTATTTTAATCTATCAATATATGTAGTAGTTATTTTTAATCCACCCTATAAACAACAAGAGAGATATCTATTTAAAAGCATCGAAATTCATTAAGAATAATATAAATACATTTAGTTCATAATATATTTAAACATAGTCATATTGTCTTTTGGATTAATCGAATTCTCTTAATCCTCTTAGCAAAAATTTCATTGAAATCAATCCTCTCACCCCTAGAATTTACGACCTTCCGAAAATTCATAAGAATGGTATCCCCTTGAGACCTATCGTTAACAAAATAGGTGGGCCCACCTATATTCTTGTTAAATTTATGGCTCAGAAAATCACACCCCTTGTTGGTCACACAAATTCCTTTGTTAAAGACTCTGCTTCTTTTGTGAAAGAGGTGAAAGGTATAAGGATTGAACCGGGGGATTTGTTAGTAATATTTGACGTTGTTTCCATTTATACTAAATTCCCTATTAAGGAAGCCATCAATGTCATTAATCAGATCATTGATAATGACACAGCCAAATTGGATGGTATTTGCCTTACCTCTACTCTTTTCAGCTTCGAGGGTGAGTTCTTGTAATAACCTTGGTGAAAAATTCCATGTAAAAATATATGAGGCCATGATGATGGGACATGTACTCTAAGCTAAATGGTGGGAAAAACATCCTAGTGGGTGTTAATTTAGTTTATTATGGCTAAAGGAAATTGGCTAAGGCTTTGGAAAGGCATGAGGCATTTACTGGCATTTTATTTATGAAAATAATGGGAATTAGGAGAAAAGGAAGGTGAAAGGTCATAGGTTGCATGTGAGGAGCAAAATGAAGGAAAATAATGGAAAATGAAGAAAATAGAGGCCTCATTAATAAAAAGGCTTCTGCAGATTAGTGTGTAGGCTTGGTCAGTGTAACCTTTTCTCAATTCATTTTTGGAGTTCTCTCTCTCTCACACACACACACACACACACTCTTGGACACTTAGAGTTTTCTTGGAGCATTGTGGCATTGGATCAACAAAGACAAAGAAGGAAAGAGGAATAAAAGATCAAGCAATGAAGAGGGGATCAAGAAGCTACAATAGGATTCTTTGTAGGTATCGATTTGCGTGTCTATTTCCCTTGCCAGATTTCACATGCATGGTATTGCATGTGGTTCTTTTGTTGTTATGGCATGGGTTTTTCGAGGTGTAACATTGTTTTCAGCCTAGCCTTTCCATTTCCAAATAGCCATGGTGCGATGGGGTTATCATGTTTTGGTTGAGATCGATTTCTAGATGGATTCGAAGGTTAGTGAGGTGGATATTTGAATGATAGAGCACATGGCCTAGTGGTCCCTGAACCAAATTATGGATCATGGTAAAGCCACTAGCCAAGTGACCCCTGAGCCAAACTGAGGGTTGCAGTAAAGCGAGGATTGTGTTGCCTTGATGTGGCTAGGAATCCTTGTTGGTGAATGGCAGGATATATGGTAAAGCCAAGAGGTGGTTTTCTATTCGTTGGGCCTAGTAGTTTTAGGTTTGCGATATGTGGTAAAGCCTAGAGATTGAGTCTGGGTTTAGGGTCTAGTGATCTGAGTTTGGATTATGGTAAAGCCTGGGAGACTAGGAGACATGAAAATTCCTCATAGTGTAGGTGGAGAAATTTGGTGGCATCCATGATTATTTTCATAGTGATCGAGTTGAGATCATGGTAAGGCCTATTATGATATGTTTATTGTGTTGGACTAGTGATCTAGGATGGATTATGGTAAAGACTGGTTTCTATTGGCGAGGGTGAGATGGTTTAGCCTCGGTATGCCCTGATTGGTTCTTTTGGTTTGAGTCCCACATTCATGCTTGAAATATGGCATGGGGGTGATTGGCTGAAGAGAGACTTGGCTAAGCCAATCTATGGTCAGGTGGAATGTTGTAGTCCCATACTAGGTTGGATTTTGCATCATTAATATGAGGTTATTTCTCCTTGTTATCTCATGAGTATTAAACTGGTTTATATGTGGATTATATGGTTGTTGTTTCCTTGGTATTTCTATTTTTATTATTTTGGTTATGAATATGTATTATGATAGTGTCTATGTATGGCGCTCACCATGTTTTTACTTGTAAATGAATGGACAATGTATCTATGACCTAATAGATGATAATGCAACAAATGACATGAGGGAACAATGGTTCATAGTGATTCTCAGATAAGTATTATATCCATATGCTTAAATATTTTGTTTACACCCGTAGATTACATGTTTGTGATATTTTTGACAAAGTGATTGTCATGGCTGGTAGGGGTCTTGTTAAGGGCTTGTTCAACTAATTGTTTTTGCATCATTGTTTCCTTGTTATTTTACTGTTCTGGAGATGTCATGCAATTCTGGGTAGTGACCTGGGCTTTGGGCCTGAAAAAAGTGGCTTAAATCCTGGGGACATTGGCACCAAACTAGACAAAAGAGTCCCTAGACGTTGGCTTGCAGGCCTATGAGAGTGTCCATAGGTCCTTGGACGCTGGCATACCCATAGCATGAGAGTGTCCAAAGGTCAAGTGATAAAAAAATTCAGTGAGGCCCAAAGGAAAGTTTCCTGAAGTGTTGATATGGTTCTCAGGGGTCCTGTAGCTAATGTGGAAGGTTTGTATGTTGTGTTTCTGTTGATTCCATTTCCTTAAGGTCACATAAGAGGTTGAATCCAATCATAGTAGCCTATTGTCGCATGTTTACCCTGTTTGGACGGTTACTTGGGTAGATGTGGGAGGAGGGTGTTACAGAGTGGTATCAAAGCATGGTTCACCCTTTGGACTGGATGGTTAGTGTGTTGGTCATGCATTCATGTTGGTTGCATATGTATTCCTTATGCTTGTAGTCCATGTGCTTGTTCCATTTACATGGTGTTGATCATGGTTGTAGTGATGTTTCTATGTGAAGGTTGACGTATTTTTGTGAGATGTGTCGTCATGAGTGTATGGGTGTATATGCATTCTCATGCATGTGGGTGTCTATATGCATGCATTGTCATGGTTATGGTCATGCATGTATAGTACGTCAAGCGCTCATTGTGAGGTCATTTATGCAATTAGGTCATCATGATGTTATTGGTATGTTATGATGCTAATGAGTTGGTTGAGATAGTGTAGAAGATGCAGATCATTAAAGTGAAGTTGCAACAATGGACCTTGAGGCAAGAGCATATTGTCCTACATGTTGTATGTTGGGCATGCAAGTATGTAGGTTAAGGATTGTTATATGCATTATGGTTATGTGTATGCCTTGCATTCTATTGATGTTATGGTTACATACATGGTAGTTGTTAATTAGTGTAGTCATATGCACATGTGTCGGACAGTCATGAATGATAGTAACATGTGGTTGTATGTATTACTATTGTGTTATATGATAGTTATCTAGATGATTATGTTATATGTTGTTGATGAGTATGCTATAGGTTAACTTGTTGTTATTTGATATTTTAGGAGCATGATATATAATTTGTTTTTTGTTTTTTGTTTTTTTTTTTGGTTCATGACCACCCCTGGTCACTGGGTGGCTGCTACGTCCACAGCTGGGAGACTAGGCTGATCCATGGGGGATCAAACCTTTCGGCCATCAACAGACCTGACCCTAAGAGCTTATGGGAATTGACCCCGTGACCTCCCATCAAGCGAGGCTCTGACTTGACTGATTGAGCTAACTCTTGGGGCAATTTGTTGTTGTTATATGCTAGTAACTTGTTGATTAGGGTTATTTCATTTATGATCTTGATGTTATATGTATTTAGTTAACCTCGATTGGCTTATGCAGGTGGTTAGGGTTACGAAATTTTAGGTAGAGACTGGTACGATTCAATTCAACATTTTGGTCGTTCGGGTTCGGTTGTGTCATATCTACATACTTCCTCTTCCTTTAGTATAGAGTTTATCGTTGGATGAACTGCATTGCCGATATTGATCCCAAGAAAAAAACTGTAGGAATAGCTAGCCCGTGAACGGCCAACCATCTAACGTGAAAAATTGGATAAGTTCTATCTATAGTCATTAGTGCCTCCTAAAAAGATCAGTTAATATGTTGTGATAGTATGTCGTACTAATCTAGACTGATCATACATATGTGATTATTATGCATGAACAACAATGGTTATGAGCTTATTATGTGAACATGTTAGTTACTGATTATTATGGATATCATGACCTTATTTATGGTTGAGTTGATATGTCGTGAAGTTATATCATGCTAATCTGGATTGATTGTGCAGACAAGATAGCCTCCCCTGAGATACATTAAGGTATGAGTTTTCTTATGTCATATATTTAGTGCTTGACTATTTGATTACGTCGTCTATTTGGTGTTTGAGTGTTTGGTGTCCATTATGTCGTCTAGTTGATTTATCTAAAATGGTACTTTTATAGTTTGTTTGAATGTTTGATTAATTACATGATATGAGTATGTGTCTATAAGATTGCATGAAGAAATTATCTTTTTTTAAGATGGTTTACTCACACATGTGTTGATATAATTGATATGTACTTGAGTGTAAGTAGTTGATAGTTGTAGCATTATGTCTAATGACTATGGGTTGACTATGGATTATGACATGATTACTAGTCTTGGTAAAGGTTGATTTAAAATTGATAAATATGGTTGTATTTGTTAGCACTTGAGATTTCACCTAGGCTGAGATAGACAAACCTCAAAGCTACATCAAACCATTTCACCTTGTAGCTAGCCCTACGAGGTATGAGAAGGCTCTCTCGGGTCAAACTCGGTGAATTTGCCAATAGGATGAGTTGACCAATTAGGAACAAGGATTTTAGGCTAGTAAACTGATAAGGGGGGTTGATTTAAAGTTTTTGGGTTTTTTGGTGGCAATTGGAGGAAGTGCAATTCAGGGTGCGGGGATTGAGCTCAGTTTTTGCAGGTGGGTCTTTG
>APFE030543004.1:0-40825 GCA_000404065.3 Pinus taeda | reverse complement strand
TGTACAACGGTAAAGAAACACACTTTACCTAACGCTAACCTAACTCTATACTAGACCAAGTTGAACTTAACTATTCCTATGTGTCGGAATATCCTAACAGTATCGATGAAGCTTCAAAGGGTAACCCCAACGACTCTGGGTTGGGGGAAATTTTCAGGGATGAAGATTATCATCCTATCCATGCATATGCATTCTCATTTGGGATGAATACAAACAATATAGCGAAATTCACAACATTGGAAAGAGGGCTTCAAATCACAGTGAGGGAAGGATACTGATTGATACAGATCCATGGTGACTCTAAATTAGTCATTAATTGCGTAAATAAATTGTTAACAGGCTACTCATCGGATAAACTCACTCGATTTTCACATCTACAGGATGTAGTATTTTTTTTATAGAAAATTTACTAAGTTTGATTATGTTATCACCCACCACATGCATCAGGATGGGAATAAGGTGGTTGATGCTCTCGTGAACTGGGGTAGTCCAGAGGGACACATTTCCATTGACGTGCCATGGTATCAATTGTCAACTCAACAAGGTTTCCAGGAACTCCTGCTCTAGGTTAAATAGGATAGATACCCTCCTTAGCCTCAATTCCCTGATGGGGGTGCTCTCACTCTCTCATGTTAACATGAAAAGGGTGGAATTTTTTTGTCCAATGATATTTTTCCAGCGATAAGGTTTATCGAATGATAGTATCATGACAGAGAAAATCATTGACATCCAAAAATTTTGTGTGGGGTGGGAGGTGGTCTCCCTCGGGGAGAGATCCCTCCCCCTCCCACACGGCTCAACATGGGAAACATGTCGCATGCCGCGAGCTCATACCATGAGAACCACCAACCTCTAATTAATATTATTAAATGCCGCATGCAGAGATTGAAGGACACTAGTTGGATTATAGTCTCAGTATTCAAACCAACCCTCGATAGTGTGATTATAGAGTCTCGTCCTCAGGGCAGATTGGATGTTGAAGGTCACAATACTGTTCTTTAGGGAATGTCAATTTAAAGCATCTTTTCGTATCTTTTTCTTGGGATCACAGATCCGTGGAGCTTTGTTTCCACCTAGTTATGACAAATGAGATTTAGGAAATCATGTTTTAATTGGGGGGTTTGGGTATGTTCATCGTATGTTAAATATACACAATCGTGCACAAGACTGGGATGACATATATTAGGGTCCTAAGGTCTCTATGTACTCCTCTTGCAACGTGGTTCATCATTCTCCAACTTTCATAAGGCTTAAGTGTCGAAATCACAACGACTCTATTATGTTCGGTCTTCCCTAGTTCAGAGTTTTCAGGTAACACTATTTCCCTGGTTTGTGTATTATGGAGTTTTGTGCTGGTTCTATTTTTGTATTCCCCTATGGTCTCTATGTTTTTTTTCACGCTTCTTCATGGATCAAAGTCAGGGCCTTGTTTCAAGTTGGTTTTTGTTCTTTCTTCGGCGACCTCTCAAAATTTTGATCTTGTGAAATTTCTTTTCAGTGTCCTATGTTGTTTGGTGGGTTTTGGTTTCAAGGTACATCCTCAGTTTGATTTTGATAGTTTATATTCCCCTTCTTATCCCTTGTCCCTCCCTTATCATATCACTTATTTAGTCTTGGTTTCTTTTGAGCTCTAGAACACCTTAGACATACCCGACTATGTGATCTTGTCTCTTTGGGGGAATTGCTTTTTAGTTCAAAGTTTAGTATATACACGCTGGGGAAATATGTATAAATAAATTTGGTGTATCATGTCTATCCTCATATTGTTTGGAATTATGACGTCTTAGTGTTCTTCATTCCTTAGGTTCCTTTTAGAAAACTCCCCTCCACTTGCAATTATGCAGTTGGTTAGGTCTATCTGGTAAGGCCAGTAACCAAGCCTTTTGTAATTTGGTTCCAGTCTGTTTTTTGTGTTTTCTTGGCAAGTTATTAGTGAGGATAGCCCCATGACAATGAATTCCTTGTTGATGGGGTGACGCCTTGGGAAAATATTCCTCAAGGCACGGTCACCTATTTGGATGGGAGTCCGTTGCCACATTTTTTTGACTTAGCCCCTCTTGAAGCTTGCAAGGAGATCTTACAACTTGAAGCAAGGGAGTTTGAGTAAAAAATTTACCACTCTGACATTGAAATTGTCAACATCTCTTTGAAATGGGTACTAGACCTTGGAAAGTTCTGGAAACGAAGATTACACTTCCTTCACACCATCACAACTCACCAGCAGATGGAAACTTTGATAAGCATGGTAATACGAGACAAACAAGTTGATAAATATAAGTTGTTTGTTGGCCAAGAGGATACCAAAATAATTCTGAGGGATATCAAATATGACGTAGACAATATCATGGTAAGGCTGAATCAGGTAGATAAATATATAGTTTCCGACTCAGATACTGAATAAAATGACCACCAGGAGAATGATAGAATCATCAACACTCCTCCGTTAAACAAGGACCCTCCATTGAACAATTCAGATGCCACCTATCTTCCACTCTCTCCTGTGATCATCCTAGACTAACATGTCCATTATGACATTTTTTTTATTTTCTAATTTTAATTTAATTTTAATTAATTAATTAATTAATTGTTATTTATTTATTTATGACGATGTACTAAACAAATGGCGAAGGCATTCTACTTGTTTTGTTTATTGGTTTTTGGATATCTACTTGTTTTAGTATACACGTCTTTCTTGCTATTGGCCACAATTAGCTCTTGTAATTGGTAGCACCCTTTTTTGTTTTTTGAAGGCAACCTCAAGGCACTTACAAATTTTGTCCTTTTGGCTAGACTGTTTCTCAATATTTTAGATAGTCCCACGAGTAACAAGTTATATCTATGTAATCCTCATTTTTTATAGTAATAGAAATCTACGGTGGTAATTTACAAAAAAAAGGATGCTTAATTCCATGTTGATGAAGATAATTTTCAAAGTTCTCAGAAATATATTTCATTTCATTCTCAATACAAATAGTGCCTATATGAGATTGTGCTTCACTTTCAATCCATACATGAAATTTTTTAAATGTTTCAATTGGTTGAAATTTATGTTTCAAAAAATGTACCAAACAAATTGATATGTAGCCATTAATAAAAGCCATAGTATATTTATTACCAAAAGTAGATGCAACACGTATGGGGCCACAAAAATTAGAGTGTATCAACGTTGACTTTCTAAATACTCTGAAAGTGGAATCATGAAAACACAACTTGTTATGCTTACCAAGGATAAATGCATCACATTGCTTCGAATTCCTTGTAATTGTTGGCAAACTAGGAATGCCATTTCTTAAACACAGACTGGCAAAATTGATGTGGAAAAATCTTGCATGCCCCAAGTGACTAGATGAAATTGGATCTCTTCCATGGTGAGAGAGGCATACAAAACTTTGTGCATGTTTAGAAGTCCATTTCAACTTCAAACATTTCTCATCCTCCCATCCTTTCATGATGACCATGTTGTTGGAAGACTGTATTTCATATTTTCTATGAAACATGTGAATTGAATGGCATAAGATAGTGCCATTTCCTTTGCAATATAGGAGGATAGAGAACATCATGCAAATTATTTTATAGAGAATCCAAACAATTTGAGTTAGACGATGTTATTTCCTATAAGTTTGACCCTAAGGGGGATAATATGGGGTATAAAGGGAGGTACCCAAGGAAATAATGTTATGTAATAATATAATAGGCCATAGTTAATAAATAAAGTGGCTTACCCACATTATGCAAGGGACCAAAAGTAGTTAGGAAATAATGTGATAAGCCCATGGATGTATGGTATTAAGATACCCATGGTAATTACCCATGGTATTGTATGTATGAAGCCTATATAGAGCCTAGAGACTCTTCATTGAGATGTGAAAGATTATTGTATTGACAAACATATGGCTTGTGGAGTGTTCTCCTTCCTTAAAAAGTAGTTGTATGGTGTTGCCCTACCTCAAGGGTTTTGATATTAATAAAGAAGTATTTCTATCTCTATTCTTGGATTGATATTGTTATTTTTGGGTATATTTTTTATTTTAATATATTTTCAGGTCATATCTACTACAAGTGGTATTAGAGCACTTTCTTGGGAAATAAGGGGGAGAAATTTTGTTCATTTTTTGCAGGATTTTTTTGGGGTGGAGAGTTTGCAGATTAGATATAAAAAAAATATAGTAGATCTGGATTATTTGTGGAAAAGTACCCAAATTAAAAAAACAATTGGCCGAATCAGAGTCTGGATGAGGGAGATATTGTTGATTTAAAATCAGCTGTGTTGCATAATTTTTTCTGATGGAAATTCATGGATGACAGATATCTTGTCAAATTTTACTTTTTTTGTACCAAATTTAAGAAGACAGATTGCATATGTGATATTCTCTTGAAGAATTACCTATTTTAAAAAAAAATCGATCGAATCAGAGTCCAGATGAGAGAGATATCACTAATTTAAAATCAGTTTTTTTTTTTCAAAATTTTTTGTGACGACAGGGAAGTTGCAGTGCGAATCTGAGTTCCAGAGTTCCAAGATCAAAATTTCATTCACATGGGAAAATGAAGAATGAATGTTCCATTTCCAAAAATAGGCTATAATAAGGATTCCAAAATATATTGACCGATTTGAGGCCATTTTAAATTTTCCACATAAAGTAGGTAAATTTTTTCAAAACCCTCATTCTACTTCATGGCTTCTACTGAGATGATTTCTACAAGATGTGATAATGGTCCCACTATTGAAGAATTCCTAATTTTTTTTAAGTAAGCATGGACAACACTTTGGAAAGTTGCAACATGCCTTTATTTGAAAAATGGGGCGGCCAAATGGTGGGACTCACTTGACAACCAGAAGATGGTAAGCCTTCCTCATGAAGAATTTGAAAAAGTCCTTCTGGACAAATGATATCATGCTAGACAAAAGGATAATGAGAAATATAAGGAGTTATTTTCTGTTGGTATCTCCTTATTACAGGTTCATGGATGTATTCAGAAAGAGAATATCATTGTATCTATCAATCGTAATTGCAAGTATAATTTTATTAGTGTTCATTTGGTAAAAATATTGCAAGTCCTAACCAAACAAATGGAACACACATAGGTTAATAATGAGGAGTTGCAAGCTTATAAAGATTTGAATATTTCTATAGATAAGTATGTATTACATTCTGGTTTTTATGCTTCAGATATGACTAATATGGATGTTGTTTTGCGATACCCTTGGATGAAATATGTTGGTACTATCAATATTAATGTGCAAAAGAAATTCTTGAAGCTCTGGTATAAAAAGAAAAATATTACATTACAGGATATTTCCATCAATAAACAAGTGGAGTCCAAGGAGGCTAAAGTAGAAAATGTTGCAGGTACTGACACATCAAATGAGGAGTCCGTGGTTGAAGTAATACTGGAAGATAAGGAACAACCACAGGTGCCACAACAAGTACCAGATACCAATCAGGCTCCATTCTGTGGTGAATTAAAAAAAATATACGCCTTTGGTTAAAACTTCATCATATCACCACTCGCATCACCCAACAAGAAAACAACCAACAAGATGGAAACGAATTAGCAGCAAGGACAACAACCCCTTCAGGATAGATAGAGAGGCACGACGATCCTCCCACAACACATCAACACAGAGGAACCACCAGGATCAACTCCCATCTCAAGATAGCGAGGTACCGATTAGATCGAGTAATCAACTTTCTCTTGGATGGCTAGATGCACGTGCATGGTACCGGTGGACTACTCTTTTGGGTAGATCTTATTATTTGTGTTCTTATTATATTTTGGGGACGAAACATGTTTAAGGGGGGTGAAATGTAGTATACCTAGGGGGTATATTATGGGGTACATAGGGAGGTACCCAAGGGAATAATGTAATAATGTGATGGGCCATAGTAATAAATAAAGTGGTTAACCCGCATCATGTAAGGGACCACAAGTAGTTAGGAATAATGTGATAAGCCCATGGTAATGTATGTATGGTGTTGAGAGACCTATGGTATTGAATGTATGAAGCCTATATAGAGGCCAGAGACTTCCCATTGAGGATGTCAAGGATTATTGTATTGACAAGCATATGGCTTGTGGAGTGTTCTCCTTCCTTAAGGAGTGGTTGTATGGTGTTTCCCTACCTCAAGGGTTTTGATTAATAAAGAGAAGCATTTCTATATTTCGATCTTGTTATTTCTGGGCATATTTTCTATTTTCATATATTTGCAGGCCAGATCTACTACAATATATCTACAAAGTATATTGAACCCTCTACATTGTCATTCATTTTTTCAAAGCAGTCTCTTTAAAAAATTATGTGGAAAATAACACCAATGTTAACCAACTAGATATCTCCCCAAAAAGAAAATGAAAATTTGAAGAAATATTTATTTATGCTAATATTGCAATGAGCAACAACAAAATGAGAAAATTTGAAAGCTTTACCTTTCTCTTCCTTTTGTTTTCGTTTTTAGTTAATATTCTCCCATAATATCTTACATGTTTTTTCTTCATGTTCATTCCTTCCACAATGATCGAAGTGAAGATAAAATCTCTCGCGATGATTGTGTCTATCCCACCTACCTATGAGATTAGTTCTTCCACATATTCTCTCACTACCTTCTCCTCTAGAAGAATAATGTGGTTTATTTTTCCCTCTTTGAACGAGGCACATACTCTCTCTAGTGTGATGAACTATGTCCTTTTTGAAAGCTTTTAATATTCTACAATTTCTCCATGAAAGAGTCAAAATCGATGGACTTCAATTGGCCATTATCTTGAAGTGATTCTAGATAGCAACAATAAATGGGATAAAAGGTCTTGATGAAGGTCGTGACAATGATGTCTATTTTCACACGAGCAATGGTAATGTCGTGCATGATGGTTTAATTTCGGATGTTAAAGCCATGTGATCATAATATTTTGATTTTAGATTGAAGATCGTCAACCACATTTTCATTAGCTCCAATTGTGAATGTGGATCATACAAATATTTGAATTTCTTTGAAGCACTTCAAGAATCTTTGAAATATTTGTTGTGACAACTTAGTTCTTCACTTACAGAGGCAACAAACAAGGCATATTCTTTCTTTTCTTTATTCATCCATATGGTCAACTAATTTACATATGTGGTTTTGGTAGGTGAAATATTTCCATCACAAATTCCATCCCAAATACAATTGAAGATCAGAGTATGCTCTCTCTTTAACCATCTTCGTTAATTCTCTTTGAAACTAAGCATCACATCAACAATTTAGACAAGAAAATTCATTTTGGTCCAAGACTATTCTTGTGAACCTTCTATGTTAACAGGTTTGTTGGGGTTTACTGACTAGAGTTCATAACAAAGTAGCATGTCAGGACTTGTGTGAGCCTAGAGTGGGAGGAGATGGGACAAATCAATAATATGTGGGAAGGAGGGATAAAAAGAATCACACATGGAAAGCACACAAAGATCTTGCTGCCATGAAAGAATTAACACTTGCCTTGGATGTTAACATGGAAAAAGTGGAATCCTTGTCTAGGAGAGCACTAGTGGGTAAATTCAATGATTTCTATGTCTTATGAGAAAAGTATTTCTTGGGTTAGGGTGTCTAGGAAGCCACTGGTGGGATACACTGATTGTCAATATATTGGTGAACAAATGGATACATTTCAATTTCTTTTCAGAATCTGACCTGGACCAAATTCTGAGTAGGCCTTGGGATATTGGTAGAGTAACTCTGTGGCTATAATGTTGGCATCCAAATTTCTGTCTAAGGACGAAGAAACAACAACGCAAAAACTTGTGGGTATTGATGCATGGTTTCCCATTAGAACTCTAGTCCAAAAAAGTCTTCATCCTCATTGTAAACTATCTAGGTATATTTGTTTATATAAAGGAAGCCTCTCTGTTTATAGTGGACAGAATAATGGTGCGACTTCTAGGGGAAATGGAGCTTGCAAAGGGGCTGCCTGATGTTTAGTTTCCTATGGAAAGGAAAAAACAATAAAGAAGGGATACATCTTTTCAATTGGAACCAGTGTTTTAAAACCAGGCCGGTTAAAATTGGACTTGGCTTGGTCGATCGAGCCAGACCCTTGCCCGGGCCTGCTAGATACAAAAACCGATCTGAAGGATGGTCCGTTACCTAACCGTCTGAGCCGGACACCGACTTGGCCAGTTTAGTAACAGACCGGCCAGCTCGACTGAACCTGTCATAACAAGGCCGAGCCGGTCCTTGATGAAAAATGGAGGGAAAGAAGAACTTGAAAGACAATTTTTTTTGGTTTTAGGTTTTCCTAAATACATCTACCCTCTCCCAAGCCTATAAAATTTACCCAACCCCCTCACATTTCATAACAACTATCTCATTGCATTTGTGTGAGCATTTTTGAGGAGTTTGTGAAGAGTTGGAGTTGGTATTTGGAGAGACAATGAGGAACCTCTTGGACAATCATTGGAGCAGTAGTGAGGTTCTTCTTGGGCAATTATTGGAGCAACAATGAGGATATTCTTGGGCAATCATTGGAGAAACATTGAGGAGGATAGAGCCTAGAGGTATTTTTTTTAATTTCTAAATCTAGAAATTGAAAAGAGTATTTTTTCTAAAAGAAATGAACATTGAAGAGTTGTTGTTGTTGTTTTTTCAATTTTCAGAGTTTTTTTCCTTTCATTTCGAAGTCCAAAATCAGAAAATGACTCCTAGAATGAAAGATGTTGCTTGGGCATATGATGAGATGATTGATAATCAAATGCATTGTAAATTTTGTCATAAAAAAATTAAGGGACGTGGAGGGGGCATTCATAGGCTGAAAAAACAATTGGCTGGTATTAGAGGCCAAATTTTTCAATGTGAAGCATGAACAAAACAATTTGGGGATATTAGGAAGGAGTTTCTAGAAAAATTTGAGAAGTTTGAGGAATAGAAATCTAGGCAAAAAGAAATAGAGTTTGAAATATGGAGGAAGAGGATTATAAAACACATGATGGATGCCAACCCCAGGCTCTTCATCTATCCCTTACACTGATGCATCCAACCCCTTTCCACTATGTTGCTTCCTCTTTGGAGTCTATTCAAGAAAAATGTAAGGGTAAAATTAAAAAGAAGGGTGATATCAAAAGTTATTTCACAGTCACACCCTCCTCTCCCTCGGATAGTTCACATGGTCCTCAAGCTAATAGAGGTCAAATGCGGCCTACTTTAGATGTGTTGAGCTAATTTATTGAGTAAATTAACACAAGTATTTAATTATCAATCCGGGTTTGTAAAACTTGGAGGCAAGTCCACAGTGTATGGATATCAGATGTAGCCAAGCCTAGAAGATAAAATTTGAAGAGTTAAGGAAGTATATATTACAAATATAAACCTATTTTAACAATTTCTAATTCACTTATGTAATATGTGAGGGATGAGGCTCCTAACTTAGGAGAACTAGGTTGTCCTTCCCTACAATACTACTTTCATGAAGATAAATCCAAATCAGTAATTAACAATGGTTTATGATGCAGAAGATGTAAAAGAAGAGGCTCCTAACTAAAGAGGACCAGTTTGTCCTTCTTCACAATTCTACTCTATCATAATCACCATTGCTTCAAACTAGAAATGCATAAATAACTTCAAATAAGAAAAGGATAATGAAATTCAGTTTTAGTTCAAGATCAAATAGAAGGGGAATTTAACTTAAATTCTTGTGTGTCCCTTCATATGTAGATTAGAATTAAACCAATATCCATTCAACAATCATCATACATTAATTCAAATAAGCAAATCTGAAACAAAACAAGTAAACAAATCTAAAGCAACTAGTTCATGAAAATTAAGCTAGTTTAGTAATGAAGTGTACTTAGCTTGGAGTGGGGGCCCTCCACCCTTGCCTTGTACACTTAAGGCTGCTATCAAATGCTGAAACTTCAAGCACTCATCCACACTAATGAATCAACAAAATGAAAGTAGAACAAGTTCTTCTAATTAATCTCCAATATTCAAATGTCTGAGCATAAAGTTATATAAAAATTACATACATAAGCCTTCAAAGTTTTGGCTTAAATAGAAGATCATGAAAGAAACTGATCTAAAGTTTCTCTAACAACTATATCTATCCATATCCACCTATCCAAGTCGAATCCATCCAATCTATCACTAAAAAAGTGTTTCGGGGGAGCTCCCCCCCGATCCCGATCCCAATCCGCGCTCCAGGCGGGAGTGACTCGGGAGCGCGCTCCCGATAAAAAAATTTGCTCTCCCTGCCAAATTCGGGAGTGATTTTTGGGAGCGTCGCTCCTGTTGCTTTGGGAGTGAAATTTATAACTCAGGAGCGGTCAGGGAGCGATCGCTCCCAATCCCTCCCAAGTTATAAATTTCGCTCCCGGAGTGACGTGCACGAAGGCTGGGAGTGAAAGTGGTGGAAAAAAAAATCGCGCGGTGCAAAAATCGGTTTTTTTTTTTTTTATATATATAATGAGGGAGGGAGGGAAAAATGAATCATTGTGAATTTGTGATTGTGAGAGTTGAGTGAGACTGAGAGAGAGAAAGGAGCCAAGGAGCAAGGAGCCAAGGAGCAAGGAGAAAGCTGCAAGGAGCAAGAAGCAAGGAGTCTTGGACGCATTTGAGGTAGGTTAGATTTATTTATTTATTTATTTTTTTAATGTTAATTTATTTATTCCTAATTTCTAAATAATAAATATTTTTTTCTCTATTTCGGTTTCCCATTGGGCCATTCCCATTCCCATTCCATTTTATTAAATTTTGCAGATTCAAAACTACAAATTTTAAACATCATGGTTATATTTCTTGGCATTTTCTTCTTCTTGGTTCCTTTCTGGTTATTATGGTGCTGGAGAGTAGGAAAAGGAGGGTTCAAAATGAAGAAGGGGATGAAGAAGGGGGACAAAGTGGATTTGATGAAAACCCCGGTGAGGAGGAGATGGAGGAGGTTGAACATGATTCAGCAGCTGAAAAAACTAAACAAGACCAAACCCCATTGTAGAAATATGTTAACAGACCTGGAGCTAGGAAAGGGGGTGGAACCACTAAATTTCATTGCCCCCATTGCAACAATAATTACACAGGTTCATACAACCGTGCCAGAAAACACCTCTGTGGGAAAATGCCATGGGATGGAGATAAACAAGTAGGAGTCAAAACTTGTGCGGGTGTGTCAGCAGTAGATAGAGCCAAATACATAATGGAAGAGGAGGAAGCCCAATTTAAATCTAAAAAATCAAGGGGTTTCTTTGAACCAAGCTCACAATCACAAGCACAAATAACTCCTTCAGCATCCTCCCAAGGAAGTGGATATGGAGGCATAGGGTCACCAGCTTTAAGGCGTAGAACCATATCAGATTTCCTTGATGAAGGGTGTAGGAATGATGTGGATTCAAAAGTTTACAGGTTTCTCTATGCATGTGGGATACCATTCAATGTTATTCGCTCACCTTATTGGCACGAAATGGTTTCTGCCATAAATGATGCCCCTAAAGGATACAAGAGCCATGGGTATGACAAGGAAAGAATAGTTGGACTTGATCATGTAAAAGCAAAAATATCACATTCTTTGAATAGAATGACAAGTTCTTGGACTGACCATGGAGTGTCCATTGTATCTGATGGATGGACAAATGTAAAAGGAAAGCCATTGATAAGTGCTCTTCCTGTGTCTGTTAGTGGTGCCATATTTCTTTCAACATATGATTACTCAGCCAAGTTCAAGACCACCATCAACATTGCAGAACCATTACTTGAAACAATTGAGCATATTGGGCCATACAATGTCATCCAAGTCATCGCTGATAATGCTCCTAATTGTAAGGCAGCGGGAGCAATTATTGAGGATAAATACCCCAACATATTTTGGTCTGGGTGTTTGGTTCACACATTGAACCTTTTGATGCATGATGTTGTTAAGAACAAAAATGAATAATACAAATGGATTGGTGATTTGTACAAGAAAGGAAAACAAATGATAAAATTTATTACAAATCATAGCAATACCCATGGCCTTTTGCGCAGTCACTCAAGATTGGAGTTGTTGAAGATTGCGAGGACTAGATTTGGTAGCTATTACCTCACCTTCAGGCACCTTTTGAAGTTAAGAGAGTCATTGGCTAGCATGGTATCAAGTCCACATTGGAAAGTATTAAAGGAAAGGGCTACAAATGCAGCTGACAAGCGAGGTTTTGAACTGGTGGAGGAGGCCGATCTCGATGGTATGTTTTGGGCACATGTGAGGCAAGTATTGGATTTCACCAAGCCCATTTATCACATGATTCGGTTTGCAGATACAGATAAACCAATGATTGGCAAGGTGTATGAGAATATGGATACCATGTTGGGGCAAATAAAGATATTGTTCATAACAATGATCTCGACTTGTACAAACTGATTCACGATTGTGTGTGTGTATGGTGGAATAAACTTAATCTTCCACTACATTGCTTGGCTTATATCCTTACACCAAAATAATACTCTACATCTTGGTTGGGCCAACCTGCACCAGGGGGTGGGGTTAGGACCAAACCCCATATAGATGAAGAGGTATCTAAAGGATATTTGGAAGCATTAGAAAAGTTGATACCTCATAGGGAGGAATGTGCTAGTGTGCGCCTTGAAATAGGCAGATACTTAAGTAACAATGGTTTGTTTGGTACCTTCGATGTAATGGAAGACAGAGATAGATTTGATGCTCTCACATGGTGGGAAACATATCACGGCCATGGACTTTTGCCAAAATTGGCAAAAAAAGTTCTATCACAGGTTGTAAATACTTCTCCTGCAGAGAGGTGTTGGAGCACCTACAACTTCATACATAATGTGAAAAGAAACCGACTCAATGAAAACTGGGTAGAAAGCTTGGTTTATGTGCACTACAACTTGAGGTTGTGTAGTCATTACTGTGATTGGGCTTATGAGTATCCAACATGTAAAATCTGGGACAACCACCCAGAGGATGACAATTTGGAGGATGGCACTATACATCTTGAAGAACTGGAAGAGGAACTTAGAAGGGATGAAGATGAAGTAGCAACCATGCCACCTCTACCATCCAGTAGTACTGCTCGAGTTTCGAGTCTTGTTCCTTTGCTGTCGCCACCTCCATCTACACCCTCACGTGGAGGGCATGTGCCTTCTAGTTCTGGTCATCGGTCTATGCGAGAGACTCCTAGAAGACCACCATGACCTCCTCATACATTAGACTCTCATGGCAAGGGCCACATGCAGTAATAGATAATAGATTTACAATTTACTTGTCTTTTCTAGTTTCTATTAGTTTTCATAACTGTTGAGTCTTGACTCTTTCATATCATAATGATATTTTTTGTAAACAATATAGACTGTGACAATGAAAGTTTGAAGTTTGAAGTTGGCAATTAGAACTCATTGGTAATGATTCTGAATTTTGAATATGATGCTCCGTGAATTTTTTTTATTTTTTTTATTTTTTTTTATTTTTTTTTTTTTTTTTTTTTTTTTTCCTGGGAAAAAGTTGTAATTTCTATTAGAGTTAAGAAATTACATTTTGTATATGCCGAAGCATTCATATATAGGCATCAAGGCCTATCGAGTTCATAGTCCATAGGACTAGTTTAGACAATATTAACTTATAAAAAACTCCACGCAGGGAGCAGTGCAACAAAATTGTGTGCAGTAGGATATAACCGTGCTCTACGCAGAGAGCCATATATATACTGTAGATGTCCAAAATTGTGATGCTAAAACTGAGCATAAATACATATGTATGTACAAAAATAAACAGTAATTTTACGCTGTCATGGGCACTATTGCCCGTCTGCCATATGATCATCAAAAGGACGGTGGTAGTGCTGGTAGAATTGGCCATCAATCTCCTCCTGAATCAACCACTGATCTCCTTGCCTGAGCGCAGCCTCTTTGGAAAGGTGATCCGCAGTGGTGTTCTGTTCCCTGTAGATATGAAGACATGTAAAAGATTCAAAGGAGGTAGTCAGTCTTCTTGCTTCGTCCAGAATATGTCTCAATGAGAATGCATGACATTGTGAAGGATTATTCAGCCAGCTGCATACAATTTTAGAATCACCAAACAATTGAAGGTGTCTGCATTGCTTTTGTATGGCAAAGTGAATAATATGTTTGGCCGTGCATAGTTCTGCATAATTATTAGTGCCTCTACCTAAATTTATTTGCAACTTGAAGCAATGTGTGTCATTGATATGCAAAATGGCACCTCCGCCACATCCGGCCTCTTGGGCTGAGCCATCAAAGAAAGCCCATGGTTTGGATTTGTCTATGTTCAACTGTCTGAGGATGCGAACCGGGGCAGTGGTATCCTCTTCAGGTATAATATTATAATCATCTATAGTATTGAGGAGGATGGAGGGCCAATGAGGGGCTCTATGATCAAAGATCGACTTATTCCGTGCTATCCAGATAGCCCAGCAAACAAGGAGTGGGATATTGCGGGATTTTCCAGTGTGATTCTGGTTCCAGGTATCCCAGGCGTCTATGATGTTGTTGCCTTGCCAATTTCTCAAGTGCGGGAGGTGGCCGATGAGGGAATTCCAGAAATGTAAAGTAACATTACAGGTCAGGAATAAATATTCAGTACTTTCCTCCTCCGCAAGACAGAGATGACAACGAAACGGTCCATGAAAGGTCTCTTTATTAGATTAGTGCCCGTAGGTATTTTATCAAATAGTATATTCCACATAAGCAGGCAAGTACGAGGAGCTGATTTGAGCTTCCATAGCGCTCTCCAGGTGGGATGGATATTAGGTGGTCTGATAGGCTCAATCAGTTTCATATACCCCAGTTTAGGGGCATATGCTCCATGCTTAGCAAAGGCCCAAATGATTTCATCAGGTCCTTCAGTGAGTCTGATGTGGGCTTGCGTGAGTGCATCAGTGTACTCCGTCCATGTTGCATGCCATTGAGCCAGAATCTCCAGATTGTGTGCATTGAGCCAAGCCTGTTGAAGAAAAGTAGAGTTTGCAGGATCTCCAGCGTGTAAAATGTGGGTGATACCTCTGTCATTGAGGTGTCTGATGAGGTCAATAGGTAACCTGTGTGCATTCCCACATCCAACCCATGGGTCCAGCCCAATGCGAACAGAGTTTCCATCCCTAATTCGCCAAGTTAATCCATCTCGCAGCAGTGGTATGGTGTTGATAACTGCTTTCCATATAATGGATACATTGTGAGAGTTTTGTTGTGAGCAGAACCAATCTAGCACGTTCAGGGGGTTGATATATTTCGCATATGCCACCCTCGTCCATAGACTCTCCGAGGTGAGGAGCTGCCATCCAAGTTTTGCCGCCAGTGCCTTTGAAAATAAATCAAGTTTTTTAATGCCCCAGCCTCCCCAGCATTTAGGCTTGGCAATGGTGTCCCATTTGACCCATGCAAAGAGTCTGCCAGGTTGCTGTCCTGCCTAGAGAAATCTACTGCAGATGTGTTGTAATCTGTTGAGGATGCCTTTGGGGATCCAAGTAAGGGCCATCCAGTATACCGGAGTGGCTTCAATCACAACTTTGATAAGTATCAGTCTGCCAGCCCGGGAAAGGTATCGATGGTACCATACCTGGAGTCTCTTTTCAACTTTGGCTATAAGCCATAGCCATTCCGCTATTCTATAGCCATTTGGTTTCAACCTGAAGCCAAGATATTTTATGCCATCTGCAAGGGACAAGGAGTTGAAGGGAAACCGTTGTGAGGCGAAAACAGATTCATGTACAGAGCATCCGACATAGGTGATAGATGATTTCTGTTCATTTATCTTCATACGTGTGGCTTGCTGGAATAGGAGCATGGTGTTTTGAAGAGTGGTGGTATCCCCAATACTTCCATTTAAGAAAATCAAGATGTCATCAACAAAAAGGAGATGTGTGAGGTAGAAATCATCAACAATCTTAATGCCAGTTAATAGATGTCTGTCACGTGCAGAAGAAAGTACTCTGCTTAGGCCTTCCATAATAAGTAAAAAGAGTAGCGGTGAGAGAGGACATCCCTGCCTAAGTCCTCTTTCTGCTGTGAAAAAAGAGGTAGCTTCGCCATTTAGAAGGACACTGTAGGAGACATACAACTCATCGTCCATTTGATATAATTATAGGGAAACCCCAAGTGAGTGAGCAGCAAGCGTAGATATAACCAGTTTGTTCTGTTGAAAGCCTTAGAGAGGTCTACTTTAAGGATCATGCCCTTCCGCCTTTTTACATGAAGGGTGTGAAGAAGTTCCTGTGCAGAGGCAATTGCCTCGTGAATCTGTCTGCGATGAAGAAAGGCAAATTGTTCCAAGGATATATGTTGTGATAAGATGGGCTTGAGGCGATTTTCAATAGCCTTAGCAATGATCTTGTAAAGGCAGTTGCATAAAGAGATGGGACGAAAGTCATCAAATGAGATGGGAGCATTTGATTTGGGGATTAATGCAATGAAGGTCGACTTAATGGCCGAGGAAATTCTACCTCTTCTTCTACTATCCTCAACTATCTTCAGAAGGTCATTGCCCAATAAATCGAAGAAAGCAAGGTAGAACTCAATAGTCCAACCATCATGTCCAGGGCTTTTATCCTTCTTAAACCATTTTAGCGTAGCTTCCAGCTCTGCCATAGTCACTTCTTTCAAGAGTTCCTCAGAGTCTTCTAGATCAACGAATCTGGGGAAGAGTTCTACTATCCTCATGATTTCTAATATGTTGACATCTGCAGGGGCCTTGTAAATGCCACGAAAATGGGCAGTTGCCAGTCTGGCCAGGTTTTTCTGAGAAGTGACCTGATGTCCATGTTCGTTCTTTAGTTCCCAGATAATGTTGATAATTTTCCGGCCATTTGAAAATTTATGATATTGCATCACCTTCCATGAGCCAGATGGCTCTGCTCCTGAGTCTCCAGCTTTCCTCTCTTTCTTTCAGGATCTGTGAGCGTCTGGTAATAAGAGAGGTGTATTCCTCTTTTTTTTCCAGAGTGGGGTAGGTTCCAGTGGACGTTTCTTCGAATTCAGCAATGACCTTTTCGGCTTCCTCTAATATCAGATTGTCCTGTATACGCTTTTGATGTGCCCAGTTCTTGGTGATCTGCTTGAGTTCTGAGAGTTTCCTGACAAAACCCACCAAGATGTCATCATCATCCCGGATGGGGTTTTTACGCCAGTAATTTTGGACCAACAGAATATAGGAAGGGTCCAGGAGCCAAGAGGCATTAAACTTGAATGGACTTTTGATTCTGTGGGAGGAGTTCTCAGCCTCAAGGGAGATAGGCCGGTGATCAGAAATGCCCCTCGTTCCAACCCATTGTCGAATACGGGGCAAATCGTTATAAAGGGGTTCCTTAACAAGGAAATGATCAAGTCTTCTGGCCAGACTTTGTTCACCACTCCTATTATTGGATCATGTGTACTGTAATCTTGCAGATGGTATGTCAATCCATCTATGTTCCTCCAGTAGGCTAGTCAGGGAGTCAGTTAATGTATCAACTTGTGCATGATGCCCCCATGACTCGCTGAAGCCTAAGGAGAAGTTTAAGTCCCCTCCAAGTAGAATGTTGTCTGCTCGGAATAGCTCAGACCCCAAAAGGTTCTTCCAGAAGTTGGCACGATCAGTACAAGGGCCATATATATTAATGATTCTGATGTCCTGCCCTATCAGGTGGGAATTAATGCCCAGGCCGATGAAATTCCTGCCTCCAAAGTAATTTCGAATTTCCGCTGTTCTGTTATCAACCCCAATGGCCAATCCACCAGATCTACCAGATGCATCTAGGGCCTGGAAAGTCCAGTTAGGGAACCAGGCATTGAGGATTTTGGTGAGGGGATCAGCCAGGCAGAGAGTTTCTTGTAGGAAGATGATATCAAGTGCTGATGTAAGAAGGAGCCTTTTTAGCGCTAGATTTTTGGCATTGCTAGCGAACCCTCGGTAGTTGAAGGAGAGGATCTTCATGGAGGGGAGGGAAGAGGGCCATCCTGTGCTCTAAGGGCCCCAAATATGGTTTTCTGTCGCCCAAGGGCAACTTCGGCATCCGCAATATGGCGAGCTTTGGAGATACAGGAGGGTCTGCCTCTAGAGTTCTTGAGGGTCAGTGGGCCGCTTGCCATGTCAAGGCCCACGACATCCGGTCCCCTATCCTTGAATCAGGGGCGCAGGGAGTAACGGGGGAGGGGCTGATCTTGAGGGTCAGTGGGGGGAACAGGGGATAATGTAACCCACGAAGGAGGGATCACCGGTGAAGGATTCGGGAAGGAGCAGGTGATTGAAGCCTGCAAGGGGGATTGATGGGGGGTTACAGCGGAAACTGATGCGGATGATGGTATGGAACTCATGATATCATATGTATTCATATCCAATGTCATGCAAGAAATTGGAGATGACAACAGAGGTGAAGTATGAGACTTACCCGAATGTGTGATTCCTGCATGATCAGGCGGCAACTGCACAGAGGCTGTCGAAGTGGGAGCAGGTGCAGTGGAAGCCGTGGCAAGATTGGCTTCAATCGGGAAGGTCCTGGTATCCCCTTCGGCCTGTGAGCGCGCTTGATCCCCATTGTGATGTTCCTCCTGAATTCTGGGCGAATCGGCAGATGGATGTGTGTCCCCCTCCTCCATATCAGGTGATCTTGTTCTCCGAAGGAGGGGGCATTCCCGGAAGATGTGTCCAACTTTATGACATGTGCGGCACCGATAAGGAATGCCCTCATAGTCAATGGGCTTCTTGCACACAGAATCTCGCCATTGTATAGTAATAGCTTCCAGCAGTCCCCCCCGAGTGTCCAGGTTGATAAGTACCCTTGCATACGCCATCATGCCCGTCTGCAAGTAGGATCTGTCGTGATCCATGTAGGTGCCAATGGCATTACCAATTCTCTGAAAAACATCTTCAGACCAGAAATGGAGTGGAAGACCTGGAAGTCTAATCCAAACTGGACCAATGCCGATTTGTTCTGTCTCAGGATCGAACAGAGGAGTCCATCGCTTAAAGAGCACTGGGGCATGATCAAAATGCCAGAAAGATGAGAGGACCCAGTTGGTATGGTCGGCACGAGCGAAGCGCATGGCAAACCATCCCCGCACGAAGGTCTGCACAAAAGGAATTTCCGCCAAATGGTGCCCCCAAACAGTAGCAGCCCATGTCTTCAATCTCGCAGCCGTGTAGTTGCGTCCCCTGATGCGCCCAACCAGAACTCAGTCCGCGAAGTCCATGGCCTCGCCCAGACGGATGTCTTCTTCCAATATGAGGAAAACATCGTCCTCCTTAGTTTTGAAACACTTATTCCTCTGCTTAGGGTTCCGGGCAGGAAGGGAGCTGGGTTGCCGTCCAGGAAAATGGGATCTAGAATTTGACGGGTTCGGGCGGAGTCCAGCAGATGGGGGATCTCGGAGCCCAGAAATGGATGGATGGCCCGTGAGCGGGGGCACGGAGGTGAAGCAGCCAGAGGAGATTCCAGAAGTACCCAAAGAGCCAGATGAGGTGCCCGTGTGGAGGTGATTAAAATGCAGTGGAGGGAAAGGGCTCGAAATCAGAGGGTAGAGGCTAGGGTTTATACTGAGGCAGCCGGATACAAACACAAGGGTCACCGGTGAATGGGGAGGTGTTGAGAGCGCCGGCCAGGTCGGAGGATCGTCCAGGAGGACCACAGGGTTACTCAGATGCTGGTCGCCAAACGGATATGGAACAGGTTCGGAGGAGCCAGCATTATACATACCTCCAGATGAGGCAAAAGGGTTTCGCCAGATGGAAACCCCTTCCAAGGGGTCAGCAGAATAATCAACGGCGTCGAGGTCATCCATCGTCAGCTGTTCCTCGGATCTGAAGACACCTCGGATCAGAGAATAACCGGAGAAAGTGACAGATGCAGTTACTGAAACTGGCTGTGGAGAAATCTCAAAATGGTGAGGTGGTGGATGAAACGGTCGGTCTACAGTCCCCATTCCAGCGCGGTAACCGGCGATTGCCTGAAAACAAAGATGTCGGTTCCAGGGATGCAGGCGCGGAGGCATAGAACCATATGCAGCAGCAGATTAGCGAGCAAACCCTAACCTAATCCCTCGCGCGATATTTTCCGTCCCGGTTCCATCGCTCCATCCTCCTCCCGACCCACCTTGTCTTGTTTCATTTCATTTCATAATTCATTTTATAACATTTCATTTCATGTTAACAGTTAGATATTATTTCTTGTAATGGTTAAACTTAGCTTATAAGTACAACTTTGGTGATCAATGATGATAAATGTTATATATTGAATTTTCAATTTTGAAAGTTTGAAGTTGAAACTTCAAGATTGATGAATCATGATTCACGAGACTCAATATGTTGTAATATGTATGTTATTAGCTTGTGGACATGGTTGATGAAGATTATAACTTCTATATGATTGATGTGATATGGTTTTTTTTTTTTTTTTTGGTTATGTAATTCATCATTCTACATGTTTTTGTTGACATATATGTATCAAAATATAAAAAAATATAAAATATATATATATATATTTTAAAAATTTCTTCGGGATTTGCTCCCAAACCGGGAGCTTTTGAAAATGTCGCTGTCACTCCCCGCTTTCGCTCCCGCTCCCAAGTAAAACTGCACTAAAAATATGGAAAATCCCATGAAATCATAAAACTGCCATATTTCCTAGGGATTTTTTGGATGACTAGTCATGTTTGACCAGCCTTGACCAGGCCTGATTTAGCTTGTTTTGACCGAACCAATTGGAATTAGTTCAGTCCTAGTTCCCAAGATTTCCATTCATGTATCTAGATCGAGCCCAAGTGTCCTGCAAATATGTCATCCTCATAGCCATTACAGGAATTTCTGATTTTGTCCAAAAATACTCTTAAAACCCAATTTTTGCAAAAATATCTAAAAATTGAAAACATAATTTATTTGCTTGAATATGCATAATAAGGTCAAAATAAGGTGTATATGGATGGTATATGGTGGAAAATTATGGAAATTAGGTGGATTTTAATAAGCAAAATTTGATTAAAAACGAGGGCCAACATCTCCCCCTTGCTTACTCTCAAGCATGTCCTTATGCTTGCCTCTGTCTCCTCTTTGATCTTCTGCCTCTGCATGTTGACCTCCCTGTTGTTCTGCCTATGGATATTCCATCACGGTAATGTATTTCTGATTTGAATGTGGTCTATAAAAAACAAGAAGAAACCTTTGACTCTTGAATACCCACAAAGATGAGGAGAATATTTTTTGAATTAAAATACCAAACTCTGGACTAATATGTGAATTCTTGGTCACTGAGAATAAAGAGCAATTTCTGAACTTGTGATGTCAAATTCATGGGCTGAAATGCAAAGAAAATTTCACTGTTGAATATTCACGAGACAATTTATGTGTTATAATGCCTTCAAAAATCGATTTTTGGAACACGAAGCAATATATGTGTTGTAATTCTTTAAAAAATTGATTTCTGTGAGAGATATAAGCGAATTTACAGTCTTCTAACACCTCTCTTTTCTCTGGAAACTAACACTTCATTTTCAAAAATTTCATTCATAATTTTTGCACTGTTGTGCACTCACCAACACCACTTGACAACATTGTGCACGAGCTTTGTTTTGGCATTTTGTGTAAATAAGAATGAAACTGGGGTCTTATACTTGATTTTTTTTTTTAATGCCAATCTTAGACTTGGAACTTTGATCTTGAACCTACGGTGCCACTAGACATATGTTAATTCTGAATCTGATTATGCTGCCCCAAATATGTTAGGAAACCACTGCTGCTAATTTAACTTATGCTGCCAGCAAATATCTATTTAGACTTGGATTACGCTTCCACCAACGCACTTGAGCTACACTATCAATTAGATAATTGGAGTCTTCTGATTTGAAAACCATGTAACTGTAACTTGGACTTGGATTTTTCAATGACAATCCATTTAAAACAAATCTCTGACCTTGATTCTTAACTGAACTCAAATACTCCACGTAATCTACAAAATGAGGGTTGAAAGAACCAGGAAAATATCCCAAATAACAATGAATTTGAGAAAACTATCCAGTGGAGCCTAAATGGGTTCATTCTGAAGAAAACCCCATGTTTTCATTTTTCAAATTTCTTTTTTTGTTTGCTCAGAAAAAATGACGAAAAATTGTGTCTTCTTGAAATATTTATATTTATTTATTTTTTTAAATAGAGTTGAATTCAATGTTTTCTAGAAGATATGGTGCCTAAATCCTTACCTGTTACCTCCATTGGCAGTTGGCTCGATTCCTTCAGGTGTTTGCTACTTCTTGAGAAATCAAAATCTCGGAGGAAATCGATTTTTTTTTACTATACACAGTCCATCTTGAGTAATGAAATCGATTCCTCTTTGCCACGATAGTTTATCTTCAGCAACTGAAATCAATTTATGAAAACACACATTTATCTCTTAGTTTTAACGCTGCATTCACTCACCAACAACTCACACTTTGTTCATAATTTTTTTAGAACTCACTTCTCCCATTATCAATGCTGTCACTTAGAGTTTCAAACTCAAATTTAGGTTTCCAACTGCTTTTAAAACTCAGAGTTATTATCTATGCGACAACCATTTTTTTTAAAAACTTAACTGAATTTTACTAGACAAGGCCGATATTTCTTCAAGAAACATCATGGCCAGACAAAGCCGATATTTCTTCAAGAACCATCAAGGCCATGATTTATGCCCTTGGCCTCCAAAACTAATGCAACGTTTTCCTTGAGCCACTGATTGAGAGCAGACCGGGGATGAAATAACATATTCTGGCAACATTCATATCATCGAATATGAAATGAAGGCTTGTTGAAAACTCCATGTTAATGATTCTCGTTAGTCATATAGTTAATCAAAACTACTTCTCGAGAAATCGTTATCTATTACAGGTGGCAGAGGATTTTAGTGACAACAAATAGCAAATGATTCCGGAACTAAAGTCACATATGACACATTTCAACTAAATCTGAAGTTTGATTTTCAAAATCGTTTTAGTTTAATTCCTGAGGGACCGATGCTTACCTTCACTGGGATTTCTTTGCGTGATTCAAGGGATTCTTTGCGTAATTGATGGCTTAGGTTGGAGCTTGGCACAAAGCCTTCTTCGAAACACCATAAAACTCCTTTTTAACGCTCCATACTGCTCGGTGCTACCCTTATTTCTCCACAACCGAAAGCGCTGTATGAACGCATGTGGTTGCACAACATTACTCCCTTTCTTTCTGAGCTAGCCTTTGGCTATGATGGTAGAAGAAAGGCTTATCTCAGAGGTTGTTTCGTTGTAATGGTGAAGGATAGATGTAGCATATATAATTATATATTATATTTATATATATATTTTGACTGTTTTTCACATCCAACCATGTCTTTCACTTGCGTATCTGTGGCTGCTTATGTTTCACTGTGTGTACTCACTTACCATGTTTTTGTCATTGCACTTGCCATCCTTATTATGCTGCCCACATTGTTTAACATTTCGTCTTTCATTCATAACCACCCTCATTACACTGCATGCCCATACTTTAGTTTGCATCATAGTTCCATGTCCTTCATTGCATTGTATTTTCATTTCAACTTGGGTTTTGTCATTTGCATTATGTGGCCCATTTCCATACCTTAGCCTATATAATGATTGCATTCTCAGCTTTGTTTATATATGCAATTATACATATGTCCTTTCATCCTCTCTGCTTTCATATATTGCATATATAGTTTTGCATTTTGATTTTTGTACATTAGTTTTTGTCATTTTTTATATGCTCACTTCTTAATTTTTTTTTGAAATGACCATAGGATAGGTCATTTTAAAATCAAATTTCTTATAATGACATTAACTCTTTGTCATTTTGTAGGTAAACAAAAATTCTTATGATAAAAACATTAAGTCCTCAATCTTTGATAAAAAAGCTTATAGGATGATGTATATGGAATTATGGTAGGAAACTTATATAGGCTAATTTATGATTATGGAATTTTTTTTAATGTAGGATGTATGGTAGGGTAATGGATATAAATAGGATTATGATGAGGGTAGGATGTAGTTAATGGATTATAGATAGGAAAAATATAATATGATGAATGTAGGTAGGTTAAATGTAATGGATGCATATCCAAGTTAAATTAGTTCTAACAATTCTAGATTTTTTTTTGAAAAATCAAAGGTTCTAAGAGAAATTTTTACACTTACTGTACTTATACTTCCATAATAGCTTGAAGTCAATGCTAACTGATGATGTCCTTTGCTGGTTCATTTTTGACTCATGATGATGGTTCTTCTAGGATAGATTGCAATGAAATGTAGAGACTTATTTTTGCTTTCATGTTTTCACATCTGATATTAATTCAAGATCTTCAAATGTTGATGTTGTTTAGGTCTCTTCTGCAATTTGTAAATGATGTTTCAGGTTCCCGCTGACATGTAAATCACGTCCCTTCAATACAGTTACTCAAACTATTTGCATAGTTTTATGACGAATCTTCCCCCTTGATTATTCTGAGACTTGTCCCCAAGTATTTCTTATTCTGGAGGATGATTCCTGTAAACTCAAACTTAAGAAATGGTAAAACAAAATAGAGAATTCATATTGGCCAAACAAGTTGGTTTTCGGATATGAATTCGAGTTTGTGTTGTGCCAGTTTCCTGAATTTTCACAACCAAACTCCTTTATTATTTTTGATATTTTTCTACTTTTTTTCTTTTCTTTTCTGGATGGAGATGGGGTGTAATGGAGTAGGGGAGTATGAAAAGCTTATGAAAATAGGTTATATTGAAGTCATGATTTAGTAGTAAATGGATAGATAATAAGTCTGCACTTCAACATGCATGATTGCGAAGCTTAACATATAATATGGATGATGGATGAAATCATGAACAATATGGCTTATGAAAGACTTCTTTGGCAATGTATGTGACTTTTCATGGTACAAAATTGGACTTCTTCTTTTGCTTATTAACTTCATGTCTTTTGCCTCGATCTTAATCATGTCGTAGAGTGATTGGTGTTGTTGGTTAGCAACTAAGAGCAAGCTTCACAAATTTGAGTTTCAATGGATGAACTCAACATCAGGTGAATTTTCACTTTGCTTTGACTTGAGCATTTGTATTCATATTCTGAAATATGAATTTAAAATTGACTTTGAAATGTACTTCATCCATGGAGTTCACTCCTTCATTCTTCCTATGACCTGCAAAAACATAACACTTGCCTGCAATACAATATCAGATGATGGAGAAAGAGAGGTGTACAATCTCTCTTCTTCCAATAAATATGTAAATCATTACAAGCATTGCTTAGAAAACCAGTCCAAAGATGATATACAAACAAAATTCATTTATTTACCCCTTGAGGAATGGTGGCCAACCTAGACCTCCGAGCGGTATTTTGTTTACAAAATATTCATTTTACATCCAATTAGAGTGATTCCAAAGCTAAGTTGAAATGAACTCATACGAATGCCTCCAGTATAAATAGGTTTTCAAAATGGTTTAAAATGATATGGTAAAAATTATAAGGAGTGCCATGTTTGATAGAGCTGCTTGTTAATTTTTAACTAGACCAACCATCACTATTTGAAGTGTAAATTTTTCGTTAAAGATCGGATCGATGTGATTTCACTTCGAGATTAAATTAGATTAATTTTTGTCTTTCCAGTATAAAGAGGTTTTAAAAATTCTTAGGCTTGAAATCACAAAATTAGTGATGAACAGACCTAGGAGGCAGAGTTTTACTATGCTGCTTTGAAGACATGCAGTCACTAAATGTGGCATAACTTTTTCATTTCACCTCCAAATGGGATGATTGAAATTGTGTCTTAAACTGGAATTGAATATATATCTCCCATATAAACAATTTTTTAAAAGAAAATGATTTGATATGTCAAATATGCCAATGAACAGTCAATACCTAGAATTGTCACCATGCAGATTTTTCAAGAAATAAATAGTATTTCAAGAATAACTTTTTCATATGATCCCTGATTGAAGTGATTAAAATTTATTTGGAAAATAGATTCCAAGTGATATATTCCCTATGAATTTTAGGTGAAAATTTTTCCATTAGACACCTCAAATATAGGCTGTACTAACTCTGTCCTCAACATTTCACTTGAGACCTAGTTTTGATTTTGATCACATTTTTATTTGTGATATAATTGAAAATTTCAAAATGGATTCCAAAACTTGATTTCAAGAGATATGTAAAAAAACATGATTTAAAAATGATCCTATATGGTTACCCAAAATAGGATTGTTCTCACTGCATTTTGCCATGTAGTCCTTTCAAATGAATATTGAACAATGATTTGAAGAAATATTCATGACAGTTTGAAACAAAATTATTATGGAAGTCTTATTGTGAATTCATTCTACTTGTTTATTTATTCTATTCTATCCTATTATATTTTAGAAAAATAATTCATTCTCTCAAGTATAAGAGAATTTCCAATGCATCCATTTTCGTAACAAGATCATGAGTAAACTCACATCCAAATTTGAAAAATATACTTTAATGAATTTTGGGACATGAAAATTTATCTGATCATAAAGATTTGATGAGAAAGAATGTTGAAAAATGGAGCAGTGTTGTGACCTAATGACTAGTTGAAACCAAGTTTTCAGATGATCTTTGTTTGTTTAGCTCTCATTAATTGTCATAGCACCAAACTCTTCTTGTGGTACTTGTTCAAAATCTTGTATGCACAAGGGATCTTGTGATATACATGCTAGAAATTCTTTAGTTTCTGGCTCTAATGTTTGATCTTCATTGCATATGATCCATGACTCATTCACCTCTTCACAAAAATAGCTAGAAGAAAGTTCTAGATTCTCTTCATGTGGATCATCTTCATGGATGTCTTGTTTCTCTTCTATCCTTAGACATGAAGATTCATCCCTAGTGAGCATTCTAAATTGAGGACAAGGACTTGAGAATAGTTTTATGGTGGAATACCCTCATTCTCTAAATGATTTCTTTAACATCATTTTTTAAAATCTTGTCTTGCAAATGGATTTTGTAGTTATTTTTTATTTTTATTTTGGTTGTTGGGGGTTTTGTTTTGGGAATCTACTTTTAAGATCTCTATTTCTTGGCATAAAGAAACATAACTAAGAGAAATGCATCTTAACTAATTTTTTTTTAATCAAATTTTTAGTGTTTTTGTTTATCTTTTATTTGACTATGCTGATAATTGCCTCCCTAGCAACGACACCAAAATGTTGAGCTAATTTATTGAGTAAATTAACACAAGTATTTAATTATCAATCCAGGTTTGTAAACTTGGAGGCAAGTCCACAGTGTATGGATATCAGATGTAGCCAAGTTTAGAAGATAAAATTTGAAGAGTTAAGGAAGTATATATTACAAATATAAACCTATTTTAACAATTTCTAATTCACTTATGTAATATGTGAGGGATGAGGCTCCTAACATAGGAGAACTAGGTTGTCCTTCCCTACAATACTACTTTCATGAAGATAAATCCAAATCACTAATTAACAATGGTTTATGATGCAGAAGATGTAAAAGAAGAGGCTCCTAACTAAGGAGGACCAGATTGTCCTTCACAATTCTACTCTATCATAATCACCATTGCTTCAAACCAGAAATGCATAAATAACTTCAAATAAGAAAAGAAGAATGAAATTCAGTTTTAGTTCAAGATCAAATAGAAGGGGAATTTAACTAACTTAAATTCTTGTGTCCTTTTTATTTAGATAGAATTAACCAATATCCATTCAACAATCATCACACATTAATTCAAATAAGCAAATCTGAAACAAAACAAGTAAACAAATCTAAAACAACTAGTTCATGAAAATTAAGCTAGTTTAACAATGAAGTGTACTTAGCTTGGAGTGGGGGCCCTCCACCCTTGCCTTGCACACTTGAGGCTACTATCAAATGCTGAAACTTCAAGCACTCATACACACTAATGAATAAAAAAATGAAAATAGAACAAGTTCTTCTAATTAATCTCCAATATTCAAATGTCTTAGCATAAAGTTATATAAAAATTACATACATAAGCATTCAAAGTTTTGGCTTAAATAAAAGATCATGAAACAAAATGATCTAAAGTCTCTCTAACAACTATATCTATCCATATCCACCTATCCAAGTCTAATCCATCCAATCTATCACTAAAAATATGGAAAATCCCATGAAATCATAAAACTGCCATATTTCCCAGGGATTTTCTGGATGACTAGTCATGTTTGACCAGCCTTGATCGGGCCTGATTTAGCTTGTCTTGACTGAACCAATTGGAATTAGTTCAGTCCCAGTTCCCAAGCTTTCCGCTCATGTATCTATCTCGAGCCCAAGTGTCTTGCAAATATGTCATCCACATAGCCATTACGGGAATTTTTGATTTTGTCCAAAAATACTCTTAAAACCCAATTTTTGCAAAAATATCTAAAAATTGAAAAACATAATTTATTTGCTTGAATATTCATAATAATGTCAAAATAAGGTGTATATGGATGGTATATGGTGGAAAATGATGGAAATTAGGTGGATTTTAATAAGCAAAATTTGATTAAAAAACGAGGGCCAACAAGATGACCATTGGAAGAAATAATTGAGAGAAATGTAATGTGATTACTTAGCTATATGGTGGTATGATGTTGATATCTCATTTAATGCTTCTCATTCACCATATTATGAACCTATGTTTGATGCCATATTTGCTGCTGGAAAGGGTTTCAAAGGCCCTATTATGCATGAGTTAAGGGGATCTCTTTTGGAAAAAGAGGTTATGTCTATTGATGAATATTTTAAATATTTCAAAATCTCATGGGTGAAAATAAGATGTACCATCATATCAGATGTATGGACTGATCAAAGGAACCATACCATCATAATTTTTCTTATCTTTTTCCCACAGGGAACCATGTTTCTTAAATCGGCTGATACATCCGATAAGGTGAAATATGCACACTTGTTGTTTCAAATTTTGGATGAGGTTGTTGAACATGTGGGGGTGGATAATTTTATTCAAATCATCATAGATAAAGCCTCTAACTATGTTCTTACTGGTAAAATATTAGAGGAAAAACAAAAAACCATCTTTTGGGCCCCATGTGTTGTACATTGCATAGACCTCATGCTTGAGGATATTGGTAAAATATATTGGATAAAGAACACTATAGAGTATGAAAAAATCATAACATAGTATATCTACAATCACTCATGGATTTTGAACTTGATGAGGAAAAACACAAGGGGAAAGGAACTTGTTAGGCCTGCCATCACTAGATTTGCACTTCATTTTTTGACAATGCAATCTATGATTTCCCAACATAGAAACTTGTAGAGGATGTTTTCTAGTGATGAATGGAATTAATTTCAATTAGTTCACAAACATGATGGAAAATATGTGAGAAAGAAAGTGAATGAAGAAATATTTTGGAAAAGGGCAACAAAAATTGTGAAGGTTGTTGAGCCACTAGTTAAGGTGTTGCGGTTGGTGGATGGGGAAACATTGGCTATGGGTTTCATTTATGAGGCTATGGATCAAGAAAAGGAGAAAATAAAGAAAACATATAAGGATAGAGTGGATAAGTATGGTCCCATTTGGGAAATCATTGATCAAAGATAGAATAATCAACTCTATCGCCCCATACATACAGATGGATTTTTCTTAACCCAAGCTATCATTATAAAGCTCTGGGGGAAGAAGCTTTAACTGGGGAGGTTAGAGATGGATTAGTTGAGTGCCTTGAGCACATGTTCCCTATGGAGAGTGAGCAGCTAGAGATACATTAAAAAATCACTTGTTTCAGTAGATCCATAAGTTACTTTGGAAAGAACCTAGCAATGATTGCAAGGGATGCATATGAGCTAGGTAAACAAGTTCAATTTTCAAATTCTTATTTTTTAAAATTGTTTATAATTTGAAATTTGGATATAATTTTTTGAGCTAACTCATTACACAACTATGTTTTTTGTAGCACAATGGTGGGATTCATTTTGTAGCCATTGTCCTCAATTGCAAAAGTTTGCAATCCGTATTTTGAGTCAAACTTGTAGTGCTTCTGGGTGTGACTGCAATTGGTCTGTCTTTAAGAGGATTCACATGAAGAAGAGAAACTATTTGGAAAAAAATGGTTAATGGTCTATTCTACGTCCAATACAACCTTCGACTAAGACACAACCAATTGTTGAATAAAATACCTAATTCAAATCCCATTGTGTTGGAATGTATTGAACCAACATCAGATTGGATAGCGGAGAGTCAACCAACAGAGTTTGGCCCTGATGAGGATATTGGTACTGATTTGGATTTAGATATGGAGGCATTAACTGAAAATAATGTTTAGTTGAATGTAGATCCACTAATACCATGCCCAACCCCAAGTACTCTAGTTGAAGGCACTTCCTCTACTCAGCCACGTCGTAGATGCATAACTCATCTATCTTAGCGTGCATCTGTTGTGCCTGCTAGTGCTTCTACTTCTACAGTTGCAGTTGGAGATTGTGATGAAGAGGAGGAGCCATTGGTTTCCCTGTTTGAATCAAATCTAGAGTATGAGCCAAATGAGGTTGGCTTCTCTAGTAGTAGTGGCTAGTGATGTTTTGTTGTAGAGTCCATTTGGAGCATCCTTGGTTATATGTTTTTGTTTTGATCTCTATATATTACATGTATTGGACAGTGCATTGGGTTCCATTTTGATATAATAGATATATTCATGAGCATAATTTGATCATATGTTGTCTTCTCTCTGTATTCCAATGCTTTGAGTTTTGAAACATGAATGAAAATCTTTAAAACTATATTTTTTCATAAAAAATAAATATTTAATATAGTTTTTTACAAAGATTGATTCATTGAAATCAACTAGGTTGGGTCGCTACTGAGTCAGAGTCAACCATCAGCTAGTTCTGAATACGAGTTGGAATTTTAAAACAATGGCTAGAGCTCCCTATTAAAACAAAAAAGTCATGGTGGTTGGGGGTTCAAAAATCTGTTTTGGTTTGGAAAAGATTTAGCCTTGAAAAATATGTGGAGAGGTCTATTTGAGGAGGGGATCTGGATCTAGGTCATCAAAGAAAAATATCTAAATAGATTACCATTGGTGGTATGGCTTAGAGGAGCAACAGATAAACTCGATAACAGGGGCTCCATTATCTAGAAATCCCTTCGTGGTGCTTTCCTTTCCTTTCTAACTGGATTGCTTGGAAATTCAGGGATGGAAAATAGGTGATTCTATGCAAGGATCCTTTTATAGGTGGTGGAAGAGTCTATAAATTATCCATTGACTTGATTTACTGCTTGCACTCCAATGGATATTTCTTCCTTTACAATGTAAAAAGAGTGGACCTTCTTCTCCCTCGAAGAGTTGCTCACTAACTTTTGAAGATTTTGGGTTTGTTGGACACTTAGTTGTGGAATGGAAATCCTTCGTAAATGAGCTAAACATCAACAGGGTATGTTTAAAAAATTCCAAGGACTTGCTGGTATGGAGTTGGGACACATCCTCAAGTAGGGTGAAAGCAAATCTTGCTTACAAAGTTATTGGCCTTTCTGTTGTGGAATTCTCTCAAGAACCTTGCTGGTGGAATATATTCATTTGGAAATGGAATATCCCCAATAAATCAAGTTATTCTCTTGGATCTTTCTTCACAACAAAATTCTTACCTGGGAAAATTTGCAGAAAATTGGCTTCGCTGGTCGTAACCTATGTGTTCTCTCTAGACAACAAGAAGAATCTGTGGATCATATTTTTATTGGTTGTCCTATTTACTTGAAAATTTTGCAAACTATGCTTGAGGTCTTTGATATTAGTGAACTTTTTGAACATACCACTTTTGAGGACTTTATAAGCAACTAGGTAAGAAAGTTTAATTTTTTTCCCTCTCCCTCTCTTCATTGACTAGGGCATCTAGATTTTTAGGAATAAAGTCATTTTCAAATATGCTAATATTTGTATTCTACAACAATGTTCCAAGATCATGCCCTTATTTAGTGAATTCAATTCATTACAAAGAAAAAATATCGAGAAGGATTCAATTTCCTAGCATCTCATAGGCTTACCTAGTGGGGTTCTGCTGTAGCGGTTACAACCACCCTCCAAAATTTTTCCTACGCTTCGTTTTGGAGCCTCCCTCCTCAAATCACAACAAATCATCTTACACTGAGCTAGGTAGTTGTGCTTTCTTTGAGTTTTACCTTTTGAATTCTAGCTTCTGTTTGCTTACTTGCTTTGCTGTCTAACCACAAGCTGACCTCTTCATTTGGTTGCAATCCCGTTCTAGCATTGCCTTGATGATCTGCACAATCTTAGAGGGAAACCGGCCTTGCTCTAAGGAAATGCACAGTTCAAGCCAACGGTGAGCTTCGGCTCCAGAATTCCACAAACCCAACTGGTAGCATGTCTCCAGCTGAAAAACTACGCAGAGCTTAAGAGGCAAATAAAGCCACTTAGTGCAGGAATTGCGTAGAAGCATTCCCTCAGTTGATGTCCGATCCATGTGCTAGTGAGTTGCATAGTTCTCCCCATAACTGCAAATTTCTCCATGCATGCATGTTAGCCTTTCTTGAAAAAACAAAAAGAAAAAGAAAAGTAAAAAAGCATCCCTAAAAAATAGGGATCTATTTTTAGCAGTCAGAGTTACACTTGAGTTAATTTTAGAAATTGCCACCATGTGTCACTTTTTCCTAGATTTTTGGCCTTTGTGTCATGAACCCTAAATTAATCAAATCTATTTAATGGGCATCACCAGATCTCATTTGCAAATTTTATCTTGGAACTATGGAATTCCTGAGGAGATATATGAAGCTTCAACATAGTCGACGCAACTTTTCTGGGTAAGTCATGTTTTCTTGTCTTTTGTTGCTTTTTCTGTTGCTTTTGTTTCCTTGGTTTGTGTGAGTGTTTTTTTACACTTTTTATTTGAACAACCATTGGTGTTTTGACTTTTTTTAGCTTGTAGAAGTGTTGTTTTAAGTTTTGCATTGCCTTTCCTAAGCGTCACATGCATAACCCAATTTTTGCACTAACAGTCGCCGTTGCGGCAACTCTCTCCACAAGCTTCGTTGTTATTCTGTTTGACCAATTTCTGCATTTGTCCTGATCGCATGCATCACCATTCACTCATATCTGCACCAACCATCGCTCACACATTCAGATCTGCTCATTTTCATGTTTCCCATGGGCAGATCTGGGCTGCCTTTTAGGATTTTAAGGCTCTGCGTTGGCTCTAGAAATTACACTGAATCTGCCAGTGACTAGCTCCAACTGTGCACTGCGTAGTTTCAGGAGCCAGTCCCAGAGCCTTGCTCATTGGGATTGTGCAATGCGATGTCTCAACCAACATCAAATCTAGACTAAACTGTGCATGGCATGGTTCCAGTCATCAGTAAGAAAACCTAGACTACGTATTGCGCAGTTCCATTCATCATCACCTCTCACTGGAAGATGGGACTGCACAATGCACATATCCAACTAATAGTACCTCACCTCTGAAACTCAGATTTACCCAATCTTTCCCAACAGTTGCCCGGTTTGTTGCATGATATGCCCTTGAATTTCTTTTTGATTTCAAGCTAATATTTGCATTCCATGAGTGTCCTCTCTGTCTCTAGGTACAAAATTTCTTTAGAAACTTTTCAACCGTACAAGTAACATGGCTTCCAAGAGAGCTAGATCAAAGGATAATGTCGAGAGCATCACTGGAGATGTAGTTGAACATTTGTCAATATACTTGTCAGTCTATGCAGGAACACAACTATTCGTGGAGAAGGATACAGAGATAACATGGTAGGAAATCAAGGATATGTTTGCAAGCAGCTTCAAGGAATATCTAGAAGAATGACAGGTCTATGTCAACATCCACAAGTGAGGCTTGTATAGGGTTGAATGTAGGTACCCCGCCTTCCCATGTGCAGACATCATTCACTGGATTGTCTCACATACCGATCTTGAGATGATGACATTGACCAGTGCCAATGGAACACAACTTACTACCTTCAGGACGAAAAACTATCATCAAATGTATCACTTACCACAACCAGTGAACCGCATGGATGCCGCTCTTCTATACTCCCAACAACAATGTGAACACTAGAGACATCATGAAGCATTGGATAAAAGAGCCATCAAATTTCAAGTCAACACCCAATATGGTCTACAAGACTAAGTCACTCAGAAAGGCCTACCAACTCTTGATCATCTTTGCATGCCGCTTGTACGGTAAAGAGAGAACGAATACCTTTCCACAGAATTGGGTGGTTGTGTTGGATCAATTGGAAAATTAAGGAAGGCCATTTAACTGGTCAGATATGTTGGCTCTTCAGCTGAAAGTGCATGTGACTAATTCCTGGAATCCACCCAAGGATGAGCAAGTGAGATTTTATATGTATACATACCTACTTGATGCATTCTGTGCCCAACATCAGTTTCATGGCATGGGTTGGACATGGAAACCATCAAACAATGGTGTGAACATTTATTGCAAGTTTCTTTCTGAGTGTAGCTACCGAGGAGTCATGGCGAGGCTAACTAACCATTTCATCACCCTAGTTTACAAGATTATCTTCGATTAAGATCCACCTTGCATGTCCTAAGAAGCGATGTAGGCATTGCTTAACATTGTAGATGGGTATGCCTCGCCTGGTGGCACCTTGATCACTATGTTTGGTGGAGAGAAGCCTCCACTTGTGCTACCAAGGTTTTCCATAGATAAGTTGGTCATGCAAGAGGTTTCATATCAGATCTCTACAGGGTTATTAGTATGACTGTACAAGAGGAAGAAGGCACCATGGCCTACTCTTCCTTTGCAGATTAGATTGTATGAGATCCAGAGCTTGAAGGATGCAGATTCTGAGGTCAAGGACTTAAATAAGTTTGAGTTCGAAACTAAGGATTTCAATCCATATGATCCCCATTACATATGCAGGAACCACTATGCGAAGGTGTATTATCCATGGATCCACGGTGCATGTCATTGGATAGAAGAGGACCCTTGGAAGTATTGCTACAACTCCTCTAAGCTCAATGAACTGGTCAACATGGATATAGAATGGAAAGTAGCTCTGTAAGAAGTAGTACCACAAGAAGCAACAAAAACAACATCAGTGAGTAGAAAACCGGTGCAAGACAAAGGAAAGAGGAAGATTTTCGAGAACCCAGAGACTGAGAAAAGATACAATTTAATGTTGGATTGTGTTATATTCTTTCCATGAATAACCCATGTGTAGGGGGGTCATAGGGGGGGGGGAGAGCGGTAGCCCCCCTTGTACGTTGCACTGGGGGGTATGCAGGGGGGGAGTATCCCCCCTTTTAGACCCTATGTTAGGTGGGAAGATCTACCTATGGTTTTGTGTATGGATTTCACACATGGTTTTGGGTATGATGGTTTTCTGTCCATGGTATTTTGTAGATCTGGTCAAGGGAACTACGGTTATGTTCTAATCCATGGTTAATGGATTGGGGTTTATGGATGCTTTGACATGTATATATATGTATTGTAACATTGAAAGGAACATAATGAAAAATCAACCTGGTAGTCCTGGTTTTGGGAGCCAAGGGAAAATCTCTGTGTATCTCTGTTTTATGTTTTATGCTCTTGCCACTGTTTATTTTTTGTTTTTTAGAATTCATATGCAGGTAATTTTTGTACGGGGTTAAAATCTACATTTGGTATCAGAGCTGTTTTGGCTTCAAGGGGATGCCTTTGCTACTGAGGGGTTTTTCTCGGGCCTGTGGTAGACCCTGTTCAGTGGGAGATCTGCGGGATCAATTCTTGTGGTTAATGAATATGGCAAGCAATGGAAAGATAGAGATCAAGAAATTTAGTGGTTAGAGTTTTGAGTTGTCGAAACTCAAGATGGAGGATCTGCTGGTGGATAAAGATCAATGGATCATGGTAGATCCCGGTACTAAACAAACAACAATGTTAGCTGAAGACTAGGAAAGTTGGATTGGAAGGAAAAGAGCATAATACGATTGTGTGTCTTAGATTTAGTTTTGTTGAATGTATCAGGGGAAGCTTCAAAGAAGGCTTTGTGGGACAAATTAGGGAGTTTGTACTAATCTAAGTCTCTGGTGAATAAAATGTTCCTACGGAAAAAGCTATATAACTTGAGGATGAAAGATGGAGACTCGATGATAGAGCATCTGAATGCATTTAATACTATAGTAAGCTAGTTATTATCTGTTGATATTAAAATTTCAGATGAAGATAAGTGCATCAATTTGTTGTGTTCTTTACCAGATTCATGGGATAGTGTGTTTGTTGCAATAGGTAGCAATGAAACTACCTTGCAGTTTGATGAAATAGTCTCATCCTTGCTGTCGAGGAGATGAGGCAGAAAAATATGGAGGGCTAGAATGGTGATGCCTTGTTTGTACGAGGAAGGTCCTAGAACAGAAACAAAAATAAGTCCTCGAGTGGGAGATATAAATCTAGAGGGAGATCTAAATCTCCAGAAAAACCTGTAAAGGTGTGCTGGAAATGCAGAAAGGAAGGGAACTTCAAAAGGGACTATAAATCTAACGTTCCTGAGAAAGGAAAGGGATTTGATGATGCTCCTTTTGTAGACGTGAAAACCACCTCAGATGAAGGTGGGGATGTGTACTTGGATTCTTCTTCAAGTACACATGTAGGTCATGAGGCATGGTTGATTGACTAAGATGCATCCTTTCACTTCACTCCCCATAGAGAGTGGTTCTGTGAGTATGAGAAATATGATGGTGGTGATGTCTTCTTAGGGGATGACAGGAAGGCTATAATCATCGATTGCAGAAAAGTCAAGTTGAAGTTGTAAGGTGGAAGGATTAGAACACTTTCGGGTGTTTTGGATATTCCTGCATTGGCCATAAGTCTAATTTTTGTAAGCAAGCTAGATGATGCAGGTGTAAAATAGTGTTCGAGAAAGATACTTGTAAGATGGTTCGGGGAACACTGGTATTGATGAGGGGAGTTTAGATTGGAAATCTATACAAGCTTCAAGGTACTACTGTTATTGATGGGTGCAACAATTCTGTGGTTCCTGAAAGTGGAACTGAAAATCCAGTGGTCTCTAGAGAAAAGACCATGCTATTGCATCAAAGGATTGGACATATTAGAGAGAAGGGCCTTTGAATACTTCATGGTAATGGTATTATAGAAGGTATGTCTAATTTCTCGATGGATTTTGATTTATGTGAAAATTGTGATATGGGAAGCAAAATCGAGTGAGTTTCCCCTATGGTGTTAAGAGGGTGAAACAAATATTAGAGGTTGTGCACAATGATGTGTTTGGACCTGTGTTCGTTCCATCACTGGGAAAGTCTGTGTACTATGTATAATTTATAGATGATTTCTCAAGGAATACATGGATATATTTCGTCAGGAAGACATATGAAGTCTTTGATAGGTTTAAAGAATTTAAGGCTTTGGTGGAAAACCAAACAAAGAAAAAGATAAAGGTGCTGAGGACATATAACGATGGATAGTTTTGCAAGAAGGAATTTGAAGAGTTATGTAAGATGTGTGGTATAGCATCGCAAAAGACTACTCCATACAAACATGAGCAAAATGGAGTTGCAGAAAGAATGAAAAAGATGTTGATGGAAAGGGCAAGAAGCATGCTCAGTGGTGCCGGTTTAGGACAAGAATTATGGGAAGAGGCATTGGAGACTGCATGTTACATGGTCAACAGATCACCTTCATCAACATTGGAGGATAAGACTCCACAAGAAGTATGGATTGGTAAGAAACCTTCTCTTTCACATCTGAGGGTATTTTGATGTGATGCATATGTACATGTTCCAAAGGAGAAAAAAGCAACGTTGGATAGTAAATCTAAGAAGTGCATCTTTATTGGGTATAAGGATGGTTTAAAAGGCTATAAGCTTTGGAAGCTAGAAATAAGGAAGGTTGTGTACAACCGAGATGTGGTGTTTAGAGAGGTGAAAGATGTTAAACATGAAATCCTACCAAAGGAACATAAGAATATAGAGTTTGAGCTAAAGGAGTAAGAATAAGACTCTACAACATAAGAGGAATCAGAAGATGAAGAGCCACAAACCTCGGCTGTGAGAAGATCAATTCGAGAAAGAAGGCAACCAGAAAGGTATAGTCCATCTGCTTTCTGTTCAAATTTTGATTTATCTATTACAGATGATTATCCTAGAATTGTGAGGGAAGCAGTAGATTCATAGGATGGCTAACGATGGAAAGAGGTCATGGTTGATGAAATGACATCTTTGCATAAAAAACATGCTTTGGATTTAGTGGAGTTTCCGGCTGGAAGGAAACCCATCGGAAAAAATGGGTGTTCAAGAATAATATGAATGAAGAAGGAAAGGTGGAGAAATACAAAGATCGATTGGTAGCAAAATGTTATTCCCAGGTGCCGGGAATTGATTTTCGTGATATTTTTTCTCCTATTGCCAAGGTATCTTCTATTAGATTAATTTTATCTGTTGCTTCTACTTTTGATTTTGAGGTAGAGAAGATGGATGTGAAGACAACATTTCTTCATGGGGATATGGAAGAAGAGATCTACATGAAGCACCCTGAAGGATTTGTGGTGAAGGGTAAGAAAGAACTAATGTATAAGTTAAAAAAGTCTCTGTATGGGTTAAAACAATCACCAAGGATGTGGTATCAGAAATTTGATACATTTATATGGGGGCTTGGCTTCACCATAGGCAAAGCAGATCACTGTGTGTATTTTAAATTAATTGGTGACCGTGTTATTTCTCTGGTCTTATATGTGGATGATATGTTGCTGGTTGGAAATGACAAAGAAACTATCTTGGATTTGAAGACCCAATTGTCCTCCAAATTCGACATGAAAGATCTTGGTGTTGCAAACTATATTTTGGGGATGGAAATTAAATGAGATCAGGCAAAGAGGAAGCTGTGGTTAAATCAGAGGAAGTATGCCAAGACAATACTACAGAGGTTTAATATGCAGGATAGTAAATTAGTGAAGGTTCCTATTCCAGTAGGTGTAAATTTATTTGCTGAACAATGTCCTATTAACCATGCTAGATCCGGCAACATGTCAGGGGATCTCCCCAGTAAGAAGTCCTAGTTAGACCTCAGACCATTTGGTGTAGGAGTCCCAACAGTGGGTCATATAGAAATGCCTTGACCATGATTTCGCACAAAGGAAAGTAAGATAACTCTGTTAGTAGCAAGGGTGTGACCGCTGTGGTGAGTCAAGGAAGCTGCATGAGAGGTTCTAACACATGTGGGTTGATATGAGTGCACTCCTTGGAAACCTGTAACGATACTCAGATGGGAAGGGAACACACGAGTGAAGATGCATCAAAAGATGGAAAGCAAGTGAGCTGGCAATTCAAAGTGTTGGTTAAACCAATCAACACATTTTAGAAAGATTCATACATGCTCATACATAACAGTCCATACATGCGTGCATAAGAAAGCAAATACATATGCCATTTAGAGTAAACAAGACAACTGGAATACAATAAAACATATGCATGAAACATGCTGGCTCTTATTATATAAAGTAGTGTAAGTTCCAGTCATACAATACATCCATGTACACCCGCTAGCCCCAACAGTGGAACGTTACATCCACATCCACCTACTCCTCCAAAGAGATGTACTAGCTCCGTGCAGTGGAGAAGCCAAGGCATGTTACAATACTGTCCAAGCTCTCTCCAAGCTAGTCTTATCGGAAGCTTTGCTGACCAAAAGCCCATACAATGAGTTATGAGGGAATATTTATAACAAAGGGTGGGGTGATCCTTGACATTCCCCTTTGTGACCATTCAAATACCCTCATGACTCTTCACCTACTCTATGACTTTTACATCCAACTATTGACACTTGACTTACACTTGACATGAATAACATTACAATGCACATGTATCTATGTGAACAAAATGGCTTGAGCAAGCCAAGCTAGACATCACTCTGACTTAGACAACCATGGAAGTCCAATTCCTCAACATGCTCATGTTGATGAACAGTAACATATTGATGCCAAGATCTGTAGTCCTTGATGGTGTCCGTGTGTTCCGCGGTGGCATCTCTCTGAAACTTGACTCTTGCCTCCATAGCATTTGGTTACACTGTTACACAACATTTTGTCACTGTCCCTATACTCCCTGTTCCTTGATCCTGGAGGACCTCTACAGTGAACCCTACATTCTTTCCCTTCATGAAGAAACTCCCATTGTATCCCTGTTCATGAGCATAACAATTCCCTTTTGCAACATTTCCCAAAAATCTTCTGTTTTTCCCAGTTTACAAGACCGACGCTAATGACCCTTTTCCTCTTCACGCCGACATGAAGGAACTAACACTGTCCCTAGTGCCGACTAAAGTGATTGAGCTTTGTTTTAGTCGCACCAATCCTCTTTTGGAAAGTTTTTTAAATAAGGAGCCATAGCTTGCAGCTCTAGAAGCTCGTAACGGACGTGTGGTAAATGGTTGGGCCGGATGGAGTCAAGGATGTTAGTTTGGGCTATTTTCCCCTATTAGGATGGAACTATCTCAAGATATAAGACCTTATCCCATGAGAAGAGGAACCATCTCCCATCCATTCATGCTATATAAACCTCCCTTTTTTCCAAGCACAAGCTAGTGTTAATGTTGGTGTGCTAGTACTAATTAAGTTTGGAGTAAGCAACAAGCTATTCATAGTTGTAGCTCTCTAGTTGTGTGTGAGGGAGAAGTGTCAATTTGGTTTAGTGTGAAGCCTAAAGGGAAGAGCCTTAAAACTATCATTGTTGAGGCCATCATGGAATGCTAACACAAGTGTGTGGGAACCTGTTTTTGTCGAAGGAGAACATGAACGTCAAGATGTAGGTTTTAACCCTGTACAGAAATTACCTCCATACAAATTCTAAAACAAAGAAAATAAACAATGCGAGAGCATAAAACATAAAACACATATGCACAGAGATTTTCCCTTGGATCCCAAAACCGGGACTACCATCTTGATTTTTCATTATGTTCC
>APFE030543000.1:0-10580 GCA_000404065.3 Pinus taeda | reverse complement strand
AAGAGTCTAAGGGGTCACAATATAACCAAGCCAGCCTAACAATAATAATATAAAGGCACAAAAATAACAATAGTGGGATTCTATGGAGCATAATAATAACAATAAAGGATATAATGAAAATAGTAATGGGGGAATCACTAGTATTATAGGGACCTAACAATGATGCAGCAGCCAAATAATTGGGAAAACTACCTTTACTTAGTAGAGTTTTCCTACAACAAAAACTATCATACCTCCTTAAAGACGAGTTCACTGGAGGTGTTGTGTTAGGTCCCTATACTACTAGTGTAACCCCTTCTTGTTATTATTACAACCCACTTATTATATTTTGTCCCCATGTAGTCCCCATATTGTTATTATTGTGCCCCATAGAAGCCCACTATTGTTATTATTGTGTCCTTACATTATTATTGTTATGTCGGCTTTGTTTATATTATGACCCCTTAGACTCCTATATATAGAAAGGAGGTCTTGTCATTTGTATCATCCAATAATTGTTCATTTGTGTAATATAAAGGAGATTTCCTCCTCAAAGAGTCTTATTTTGAAGGTGTTTATCTATCTTTTCTATCTTTTTGTTAGCTTCTTTCATAACATTTGATATCAGAGCTTTGGATTCTAGGGTTTCACTACTCCAAACAGATCATCGTGACATTTAAATATAACGTTCCTTCGGTGAAATTTATGAAGCTAAAATAAAAACTCATTTAAGAGAAAATCTTGATCAACCCCTGGTCTGAATTTTAGATTTTGTCTCACTATATTTTCGAGGATATGATCTGAGGAAGTTAGGGTTTTTGCAAGATCCGGAATTCCATTGCAAACAGGTCATCATGGAATTTTTGCTATAATTGTTTTTCTACAAAGTTTCTGACACTAAAATTTAAAACCATTTGGCCTTAAAACTGAGTGAAGCTCAAGCCCAACTTTCAGATCTTGTTTCACTATATTTTTGAAGATATAGTCCAAGACATGTAGGGTTTTTACAGGCTCCCGAATTACACCCCAAATAGGTTATCTTGGAAAAATCATCATAACTTTTACTCTGAGTATCAAATTAAAATTTTGTAAAACGTTATAGAAAGAGGATGGCCTAGATTTTTTCATATATCAGTTTTAGGTCCGAAGGTTGAAACAATGACACATAGCACTTTGTACAAGTTCACTTTACTAAACAAGTATGTAATCAGGCCACCTTGGGAGATTGGGCATAACTCTTTATAGGAGAATCCAATCTTGATCAGACTTGTGGGGTTAGAAAGAGAACTTAGAGTTCTACCACGGGATACAATTTCAAACCTTAGAGATATGAAATTACAGAGATACATCATTTTCAATGGCGATCTCCTAAGATCAGGAAAACACGATATGAAGAAGTTTGATGGCAAGGATCTGATAAATTGGACACTACAAATGGAGTAATATTTTGATCTACATGAGATGCAACTATTACAAAAGGTACATATTGCATCTTTATATTTAGAACCAAATCAATTTTTATGGTATAAAGGGCTTTGTTCTTGTAAAGCATTTGTCACTTGGTCAATTTTCAGGGATGAAATGATAGCACATTATGAGGATACAAAGAGTGACATCTTCTATAGAAAATTGATAAATCTCAAAGAAAACGGTTCAATGGCAGAGCACATTGAGGACTTCAAAAAATTGAATATAAGGGTCGATGATGTTCCAGAGAAGAAAAGGATTGACATCTTCATAGGGACTTTAAAGGATAACATTCAACATGAGGTTCGTCTTTGGGAACCTAATTCATTGGAGAAGGAATTTAGGTTGGTAAGACAAATTGAAAGAAAAATTATGGAAACAAGGAATCCTACCACTCACAACTATAATTATGGAAGTATTTTTTCTCCTAGCCTTCCACAACCTACAAGGTTTACACCACAAAAATTTGAAGAAAAAGGAGAAAAAGGGCTTTTTTACATTTGTGATAGAAAATACACTAAAGGTCATAAGTGTGCTGATAATAAATTATTTTACATATATTATGAAGAGGAGGAATAAAATGATCAAAAAACATCAAAATAAGAGGATATACACCAGGAACTAACCCCAGAGAAAGAAGAAATGAATCTTACCATATCTTGTAAAGCATTGGCAAGAATCGCCACTCGTCAAACTCTTAGGATAGAAGGACATATCAAGAAGAAAAATGTTCAAGAAGTGAAAGATCACATCAAGCATCAAGAAATGAATCTGACCATATCTTGTAATGCATTGGAAGAAATTACCACAACTCAAACTATCAATATAGAAGGACATATCAAGAAGAAAAAGATTCAAGCAGTGAAAGATCACATTGAGCATCAACAACAATTTCTCCAACTTTTAAAGGATAACACCACTTTGGTGAGTAATCGAATGAAACAATAGGTAGATCAACATCGCAGTGAAAGAAGTTTTGATGTAGACGATTGGGTATTTTTATGACTACATCTCAAGCAAGCTATTTGTGAGAAGGCAATGTTGGCAATACTATGTACACTTAATAAATGGTGAGCTTACCTATTGGGAAGACACTTCAAGCTAAAAATGGATCATGATAGTCTTAAATGCCTTTTAGAACAAAGATTATCTTTAGAAGAACATAAAAAATGGGTCAAAAATATGTTGGGTTAAGACTTTGAAATCATATACAAAAAAAGGAAGAAAAACGTTGTTGGAGATGAACTCTCAAGAAAGGATGAGGATGTGGAAGCATTGTTTTGTGCTATTTCTATTATTGAACCAGAATGGATAGATGATGCAAGGGATGAATGGCATAAGGATGAAGAAGGGTGTCCACTCATTCAAAAGTTGTAGAAGATCCCAATTCAAATAATATTTCCAAAATCTGACGAGGAACGAAACATCATATTGGAACCGAGAGTAGTCACAAAAACAAGAACTTGGCAGCAACGAAATCGATCAATTTCAGAGTATCTCATCAATTGGAAGAACTTAGCCACTGAACATGCCACATGGGAAGACAAGAATTTTATACAGAAGCATCAAGAACTAGTCAAGCGTTGAGGACAAAACGTTTTGAAGGAGAGGGGCATGTTAGGTCCCTATACTACTAGTGTAACCCCTTATTACTATTAATACAACCCCCTTATTATATTGTTGTTCCCATGTAGTCCCCATATTATTATTATTGTGCCCCATAGAAGCCCACTATTTTTATTATTTTTACCTCACATTATTATTGTTATGTCGGCTTTGATTATATTATGACCCCTTAGACTCCTAAATATAGAAAGGAGGTCCTGCCATTTGTATCATCCAAGAATTATTCATTTGTGTAATGTAAAGGAGATTTCCCCCTTGAAGAGGCTTCTTTTGAAAGTTTTTATCTATCTTTTCGATCATTTTGTGAGTTGGTTTCATAACATGTTATATCGTCATAAATGTAGAACACCCCTTAATTGGAACAACCTTGAAGATAAATTGATGTAGGGCCAGATACGTTAAAATAAATGGAGACCATTGTGAAAAGGATGACGATGAATCTAAAGTTTGCATAGCACATGAAGAATTCTTACAGTGGTATGAAGCAAAATGATCGACAATTTCAAGCTGGGGATTGTGTGTATGTACAAGTGAAACATAAAATAAGTACCTTGTGTTGGGGAGGTTGCGCCAAATTGCCCCCTAGTTTTGTATCCCATTGCAAATTGGCCCAATAGCTTATTATTCAGCACTACACAACCATATACATGTGCATAATGTCTTTCATGTATCATTATTAAAGAAATATATTTATGATCCCACACACATTATTAATTGGAAAGATATACAAGTAAGACAATTTATACGATTGCATATATATGTATGGTCATTATTTTAGCATGTATGAACTGATGATGACCCATTGGTTGTAACTATAAGTCAAACTAGATAGTATATTTATGGTCAAACTCCCATGTATACTTGTTCGGAGAGAAGCAATGCCACATAGATGAGTTATCACCGAGGTTAGACTGTAGTGGAGCACTTTAGCCTAGAGGAGGCTTCCTAGGAAGATGAGAAATTTATAAAAGAAGTATATCGTAGTCTATTATGAGAGCATGGAAAACACCAGCATAGTGTTTCATTCAAGGGGGGAGATGTGATATCCCTTGGTAATGTTAGTTGATTCTAATTTATTGTAGTTAAAGACTCTATTTTACTTTATGGGCCTTAGAAAAAAGGAAAAATAATATTTTACATGAATGGATATTTTATGTTATTTTGTTAATTATTAGTGTTATAATGATGTTGCAATGATAAAAAATTTGGGATGGGACAGAGTGCTAAAAGAGGTTCACACATAAGTAGTTGGACAGTTATGGGCTAGGTCGTTACTTGCCCAAGTTCTTCCTTGGAAATAATAATCCTTCCAAAAGAAGCCAATAGGGTTGAGGAACCTCAGGTGAAAAAGATAGGAGAAACAAAGGAAATATTTCGAAGGAAGAAGAGTGTGCTAAAAGGATTCCAAAGCTGGTTGGAAAGTGGAGTCCATCTCAGACTTGAGTGTTCAGTTAAATTTTATCTACCAAGTTTGGTTGAGATGTGATGGTCATTGGAGGAAACAATGTGAATTGATAACTACCGTGGAACTACACTAGGTGTGGAGAAAGCTCAGGGGGGATGCAATATAAGAGTGGTCTTCTTGGTTGGGAGGGGTTTTGTGTAGCCAAAAATGTTGTGATTGCTACGGACCCGGTTTGGGACTAAAGAATTACATAAGTATGAATTTCAGTTTGAGGGGTCTTGAAAAAAGTTCAAGTTGTGTTGTGAAACAACAAAACCCTCAACTACTGGCCCTTTCGGCAATGACCTGCAAGAAGATCGTAGTCTCACCTGAAGCAGTTGTGGGAGGTTGTATAACTAGGCTTCTACAACCGAAGGGATATCTGCGAAGTGATGCCATGCAATTACTTCTATTATATACCAATCTTATAACTTCGCAGGCATAATAAATTCGTGCAAATGATTATTATCCAAAAACACATTAAATTCAATGCATAATGGTATATCTTACATTTCTTTGCATAATTCAGTAAAAAGCACACATGACCCAATACAAAATAGTAGACAAATAACAAGTACAGAGGTTCAATACTTCATAAAAATTCTTCCTTACGAAAAATATCTTTCAATAACATTCAGTTCTCTAACCTGTGCACTCAACTACAGGCGATCTATGCACTCAGTTGTAGACTCTTCAAGGTCTCCGCACACTCAACTGTGGGGCCTTCTCAAAGCTACAAACTATAGATGTGAAAACAAAGATTCACTTATGCTTCTATCATTTAGATATTTTAATTCTTTGATTACAAAATATTACATATCATTTTATACAATTCATCTATACAAAAAGCATGCTCCACATAATATGGATCCACAAAAACAAGGACTACTACCCAAAACCATTATAAAATAAGGACTCTATCCCATCCCTAAGGCCCTAAAAGTTTGCGTGATGAATATTCATTCTCCAACTCCGCATGGTATGCTCCTTGTTTCACGAGGTCTTTTATGCACAATTTGGACCAAGTTGGGTCATGCCCAATAGGCCCCCAACACTCATCTATGACTTGTCCTGATTCACTAAGCTTTGACGCCCTTAACCTTTGTTTGAATGTCATTGTACACTACATTGTACTGCTAGAGTGTTTTTTCCATTGAATTTTCTTCCTGTTGCTCTTCCTTGAGCAAAGCTTCTACAGTAGGGCCAATGGTCTTCTGTAGTAGCTTCACTTCCCTTTTCTTCAATTCCTTCAGTTGTTCATCCACTCCCTGTGAAAGTTTCAAGGCTTCCTCCTATCTATGCTTTCCTCCATAGATCATCCACTTGTACCTCGAGGTTATTCCCTACATAAATGTTGGCAAATCTCAGTAATATTGGTAAGGTATTCATAGCTACTAGGATCTCCTCATGCCACTTATGCTTGGCATGCAGTTCCTCCTCAATCTTCAGGACATTTGGATCCTCCTACATTGAGGTCCAAATCTACATTGTATCATTGATAAAAATCCCATAATATTTCACCATATCCAATATGCCTTTCATTATTGCATTGAGGTCCATTTGTCCCTGCTCCCAAACCTTTGGTTGTGTACTTGGGTGCAATCTTAACTTCAGTTCTAATATTTATACCACATAATGAATTTTAATTTGGAGATGACATTGTTTAAGTATTTGATTGCAAATAAAACCTTCACAACCTTCTCTGTTGATGCTTCATCATCGCGGACCTTCATGTCTGTAACTGTACTACAGGTTCCAGCAATGGCCTTCTCCAATTGTTCCTATTGTTGCCTTACTTCCTCCCTTTCCTTGGCAACTTGCTTCAACTCCTATTGTATTTCTTCTTTCTTTGACTATGCCTTTTATTTCAACGGTGTCATACGCTTCTCTTATTCATGCATCTCCACGGTGATTCCTTAATGAAATTCATGTGGAACTTGAAGAAGTAATGCAATGACATTCAACTGGACACTCCACCACGTTTTGAGTCACTTTTTATCTGCTACCACTTCAAACTTCAATGCCCCAGCTAGCACATGTAACATCCACATCCTAAAACTTGTTTCCAATCTTTTCTCTTGTTGTGATGACTAGACTATTTATTTTGGTTGCTTCACTTCTTGTGGCAACACCTTCAGCTTTGCAATGCTCTACTCCACCTCAACCAAGATCGCTTTGCAACGATCATCAATCTTATCTTAGGTCTCTATGTTAATATATTATTTTTTCTTTCTTATCTCATTAATGTGCCCATCAATGAGGACAAGTGGCACTACGCCCTTACTATTATCTACCTTCTACTACTTTCTTCACCCTATATTTATCATAAAGGGTGAACCTTTTGATACTTTTGCATCATTGTAGTGTTCTTCGTGTTCCTTCCTTTCTCATTTTGTTTCTTCTATCTCTTCAATGATATGTTTCTTACTTGTAACCGCACCCTCCCAAGCTCCTCTTTATGCACCATCTCCTCTAACCTCTCTGCCATGTGGATTCAACCACTCCTCCGACCAACTCTTCACTATCATGAGGAGGTCATCTTTTGTTACTAGTTAGGGCAATGGATGTCATGCCTCTACTGGGTCCTTCATCACTTTCACATATGCCTTATGAAAGTCTTCCTTAAACTTAGTTATATGACAATACTGCTTGTACAAGCTCGGTGGAAATCTAGGATACTGATTTACCAGCGTATGTAAATCCATCTGCATCAAAACAAAAAATATTTCTCTCTTTTTTGCGTAGGTTGGCTTTTTGTAAACCGTAGCGAAGCATACCTCATTTCTTCACACACATCTACCTCCGCATTGGAAATTAACAATCTTCTATCTCCTTGCATGTAATAAGCGCAACAAGAATCAACAATCAAGCATATTGAAAGGTCTTGCCTTCTTCTTGTGCCTCCCTACAATCCATCAAAAATTCCTTGCATAAATAAGAAGCCTAGTTGAACTGGACTCCTTCCACACATTGCTCTGCCAATGATATCATTGTTGTAGGCATCTCAATTTCCCTACCCTCATGCACCATTGCGAGGAGCTACCGCAGACAATTTGTACTGAATGAGCTTCAACCAAACTGTGACACATATAACATGTTCAGAAGTCGTGCTCTCCCCACTCCCGCAACTTATTGTTGCAGCTCTAATCTTGTGACTCCTCTATCTGGGTAGTGAATTTTTTTCAAGTACCTACTCGGCTTGAAATGCATGTATAATTTTACTTATTTTGTTTAAGTAAAATTCACCAACTTCACGTTCATCTTTCTTAGTGGCATATATATTGGGAGGAGAGAGGGAATATTCACATCCTCCATTTCCTTCCTATGGAACTCAACTTCTTCTTCACTATCATGCACCTGCTGGGGTACCTCCTACTGTACAGGTTTCTTCTCTTTATAGATGGGATTTTTTCCCTTTTCCTCTGTGTTTTTCAACTGCACTTCCTTCTGCATCTTTTTCTATAGTGACGTTCTCAATTTTTCTGCAGAGACCTTAGCTCATCTCTTTTGCGTCATCTTATGTGGTTGTGAATGCGGTTATACATGGAGTTACACATGCACTTTTCTTCGCAAGCTTAAACGTATCAAAGACATAGGCACATTTTCTCGTAGGGTATTTCCTTCTTGTGACTCCATAATACCAGTTAGCCCCTACTTCTTAAATATCCTGAACAACTATTCCCAACCCCTCTTAGACATGTAATAGCTCTTCTTTACATAGGCGCAATTTCTGATCTCTCAAGGAAACAAGTGTAAAATGTGGCGCGAGATGCAGTTTTTATAAAAATTTTGAATTCCCAAACTCATGATTTGCTCTATATTTGATTCATGGTTGTAGGTATGGGCTGGATACATCCAACTATGCTTCATAAATGCTTTTTTCACGCACCCTTCAATGTTAAAAAACAATTAATTGTGCCCTTTTTCCTTCCAACAGTCATATTTTCAACTAATTTCGTCATATTTCATCTTTGGCACAATCATATCTTCTTCTTCGCAACTCCCTTAGACTTTTCCAAACTCTTGAGTATCATACAGTATTCTTATTTTAGCGACATCCCTTCCTGCAGAGAAGTTTATAATCCTGTGCCCAGTTTCAACTACAAGTGGCAGTAAGACTTTATCCCCTTCATTTATTTAGTGCGATGGTCCAAAGACATAATCGTCCCTATATATCTTCATTCTACTACCATAAACTCGCTCATGAATCATTTGTCCATTTAACTTCGTGAGTTGAATAGCTTCACCATCTGTAATATTATTGGCAATATATGGTCCTAACCAATGTGTCTTGAATTTCCCTGGGAACTTCATGAACTTACTGTCATATAATGATACAATATCCCCCTCTTGAAATATCTTCTTTTTTATGTGCATATCATGACACGATTTCTACCTTGCTTTCTACACGTGCAGATGGAATCCTACTATGAATATGTCTTCTTCTAAAGCTAGTATCTCTCACATTTGTTCCTTCATCATGTCAGAGTTTGCCATATCTTTGATAGCTTTAATTCTCAAGCTTGGCACAATGTATTCCATAGGAATCACTTCCTCTTGTTCATATACCAACCTTGAAGGTGTTTGTCCTATTAAATTATTGCATGTCATTCTGTATGCCCACAACACCACGTGAATCCTCAAATCATAGTCATCTATGTTTACATTGCACACCTTGGTAAATATATTCTCCTGAATCTTATTAAAATCTTTCACTGTCACAGTGTTTCAATTGTCTTATTAAAAAAGTGTGTCCCCTGACCTCTCATCAAGATTTTTGGATATCCAAATCTTGATAATATATATTTGAAGATAAAATTCGCAGTGGTTTTTGTGCTACAATCTTTAACCGGCTTTGCCTTAGCCCACCTTGTCAAATAATCTGTCATGGTGATGATATATCTTGTACCAATAATTTTCCCTCGTGGACTAATTGGTCCAACAAAGTCAATTTCTGATTTGTTAAAAGACTACAATTTCAACTATCGTACTAAGAGCATTTCATCTCTTATGGTGACTTTCATCTCAATTACTTCAAAGTCAGTGGTAGTGCGCACTTCGTTGATGTCCACTATGACATTAGACAACCTTCGTAAGGGTAAGATTTTCTATTGATTTTCCATCTTCAACTAAACAGTATACCATTACACCTTTGACTTCCCTATCAATTCCCATGTCTGTCTTGGCAAGACATTGGGATTAGACCCGAGATCCAAGATCACCTGGTCCATATCATATTCTCAAATTTGCGTTGTAAGCCTCATTTATTTTCTCAATCTCTTCTTCTGCCTATGTAGGCTATTCAGTGTGTGCATCTCACTCTCCATTTAAAGTAAAAAATTTAATCTAAGCCTAAAATTCTTTGAATCCTAAACTTGTTTGAATATTGTGTTAATCTAACATTGCATTACTAATCCTAAAATTGTAAGTGTCGCCCCTAATATTGTGTTAATCTAACATTGCGTTACTTAGACCCTAGACATAAGTGCCGCCCGCGGGTGTTGACTCTGTTACTGATAAAGTCACACTCCGTTACTATTTAAGTTTTCTTTGGAAGTTAATAAGACGTGCAATAACACTGCAAGGCTTTAATTAGGACATACAAGAACGTTTTTTTCGTGTTATAAAAAGGCCTCGGCCACTCTCAGACCGTCAGATTATAATATTCGTGGGCTACTTTGACGAGTGTCGATTTATAATAAGGCACAACGACTTTGATGATTGTGTGTTTACAATGTAGTTGTCTATAATGCAACTTTTTGAAAGCTTTTCTGGTGGGTTTTTCCGGTCAAAATCCGGCAAAAATTTATTGGAATGGCAAGTTTGATAGCTAGTTTCTGCACAATCAAAGAGTCCCAGGGGTTTTCAGGGTGCTGAATCCAAATATGCAGTTAAGAAACCAATTTAACTGCAACAAATCAACATTTAACCTCGATTTCTTCCGCCAGATTCGGTCACCGGAATCTCCAAAAAGTCACATTATAGACAACTCCGTTTACAATAAGTGTGGTTAGTTTATTTATTGTTTGAATGTTTATTTTTGTTTCTAATATTTGATTTTTTT
>APFE030542999.1:0-45445 GCA_000404065.3 Pinus taeda | reverse complement strand
GAATAAATATATTTTCACTACATAATGCATAAATATAATATAAAAGTAGTTTTTCTAATAATACGAATATTTTTATATTCAAAATATTTAACCAATTATAAAATTTTCACTTTAACTATAACAAACATACAAATACTATCACTATCATTATCATTATGCGACTAGAGTGAGTATCACCGCATAATGAAAAATACAACATTATCACTTTGGTAAAAGAGTGAGCATCTCATTATGATAAGACGGTGGGAATCTCATTATGATTATTTTTCAATGTTCTGATGTCCCCTTTATTGACCGGAGCTCTAAATCATGGTTATTAAGAATAAAGTTTTTATTGGAGTATGAAATGAAGTTTTATAAAAAATAAAGAATGATTTCCTTTAATAAAGTCAAATAGATGTATAATATTTAATCATTGAATATTGGTAATTTTTTAATAATCAGTTTTATTAATAAATATAAAGTTTATATTAAAGGTATATTTAATAAAAATACTTAAAGTAATAAATTAATACTTTAATAAATTCATAATTTAATTTAAGTGGGAATGTTAATTAAAATATTTACAATTTGAATGTGTTTTTAAAGTTATATTTTTTAAACTCGATTTTTTTAGTATTTATTAAAACCTGTGTGTTGTGCAGGTTGTTTAAATTTTAATTAATGTTTTATTTAAAGTAATAAATAGACTTTTATAAACACATATAAATTTTATTAAAGTTTAACTATTCATTTTATCTATCATTCTATAATTTTGGACAAAAGAAATGGTTATTACATTTATCACTTTAAGGCAATTTATTTTATATTAATATTTACCAATCAAACAAAAGATCAATTGATACTTACTGTTACCTCTGTATAAATTCGTAAAAAAAATTACACCTACATTTTTAAGCATTTATTCTATAGTAACATTTATCAATCAAAATTGAAAAAAATTATCTCATTTTTAAGCATTTATTATAGAGTAACATTTATCAATCAAAAATAGATTCAATTAATACTCTCCCTCTCTCTATGATGGTTTCGTAATTCAAATTTATCTTTGTATAATTCTTAAACACTCATGAAAAGTGAGAGTGCTAATAATTTGTTGCGATTAATGGATAATTTTAAATTTAAATGAAATTTATAACATTTTTTTCTAAGTCACTCAATTAAACTTGAATGAAATATATTTACCTTTACAATTTGAATAACAATAAATTTCCATCGCTCATTATCAATAAGAACTTAGTATTATCAAAATTGTTTTACATAGAGTACAAGTTGAGGTGAACTGGTAAAGTTTTTGTTTAGATAGGGAAATGTCTGCAAAATGCCCTAGTCTGAAGAAAACATGAGAGAGACCATCTACCCATGAAAGGGAAACCAGATGATCCTTATAAAGTTCATATAACAATTTGAAGTAGTTCAAAACAAAGGCAATATAGATATAATAATAACTTCTAAATTGACTGGAAAATTTAAAACTAGAAGACAAAGGCATAGTAAGCCTTTTCTTGGAGGAGGTTATGGTGCCTAATGTGAATGAACCTGAACCTTGTCATGCTAGTTGTTGGGCATTGAAACCTTTTGAGGCTGGTCGTCGTTGGATTTGTCCCTTTTTTCTTGTTCCAATATGTCTGGATATGTGAATGGATCATCATATCCTTCTAGCAACCAATGAGGGTGCTTCAATTTAATCGCAACTTCATATGGACCTGCCCCCCTGTAAAGAGGATTCCTCTTTGGTGGACTGGGAAATGCAGGTCTGAATGACATCCTTAGGCTCTTGGCTCTTGTAGGTTGGGGAGCCACCATGATTCACAGGTCCCTCATTATTTTCCTGAGTCGTTGGACAATTGGGGTTGGGAATATTGGTCGTTTGGTGAGAGGAATCCATAGCTACTGAGCTTTCCCTGGAATTGGCAGACACTAGAGTTGACGGGAGGGGAGGGAACTCAATGCCAATTGATCTGGAGAGATTTCACAGAGAAAGACATGTATTGTATAGATTGATGATGACCTTCACCATTCTGTGCTCAACTCCTTCCCTAGCTTCTTCCATATTCCATAGCTAGCGAGCTATCAAGTTTCTAACTTCACAATGGCCACTGTCTAGATTCCTTCACTCCTCTCCCTCCATAGAAAAAACCAAACAATGACTATGGGGAGGAATATCCTGGTTGAAGAACTCCTCTTGGCCATGCCAGGGAGGGAGAGGGGTGTGCCCTCACTGTCTGCCCCCATGTCTTACTCTACCATATTCTCAAACCATTCTTGCTCTCTTGTTGCTATGGATTTGGTTTGTTCTGAGTTCCCTAGCATTCGCCCCCCCATCCCCCCCTTCTAAACCTGATACATGCAGGATAAAATGCTAGAGGGAATAATGGAGCAATTGATTAAGCTAGAGCAAGATTGCAAATGTAAGGAAAATATTATGCTAGATCTAAAGAGAATGTTCAAAACACCACCATGCATCCATTATTGAGCTGAATTGAATGAGACCCATGCTGCATGGCTGCCGCCCAGTCTTAATAATGAAGGCCTCTTATAGGTCTATCATACAACCTTTGACAATTCTCGATTGACGAGTGTACACTCGAATTCGAGAGTCATCACTCGAAATTTTGCTTTATAATTAAACAACCATTGAATTGTTAAATACCCTTTATATTCAATTCCTTAAACTTTTTCTTATGCTTAAATATTCTTCAATATTAATTAGATTCCCACATATACACCCATATAGTTATTGCTTTTGCAAGTTTAATATTTAGTTCCCATGATTTTCATTAGATGTGATTGTCGTTCATAAGCATATCACTTTGTTGTTTTTATTGTAATCACTTTGGTCCATTTCTTTATTCCATGTAGTCCAAGTTATGTGTAATGCCTACTTAATCTTATGATGAAAATTTTACTAGGGTTTAAATCACCTTAAAATATTCACTTATAACTATCAAGAAATATTGGTACATACCTACATTGGTGAAACTGTAAATTTAGTACTGATATAAATTTTGTTATTTTCCCCAATTTACCTCCCCAAATTTTTAAATTTTGAGAAGACATAGTCCTCTCCAATTAATTACCAAATTATATATATTCATATATCATTCCCAAAATGTCCTCTCATATTTACTTGGGAGAAGACATAGTCCTCTCCAATTAATTACCAAATTATATATACTCATACCTCATTCCCAAAATGTCCTCTCATATTTACTTGGGAGAAGAAGTCATGGTCCTCTCCAATTAATTACCAATTTATATATTCATCTCTTATCCTCAAAACGTCCTCTCAGATTTACTTAGGAGAAGACATGGTCCTCTCCAATTAATTGCCAATTTATATATTCATCTCTCATCCCCAAAATCTCCTCTCATATTTACTTGGGAGTAGACATGGTTATCTCCAATTAATTACCAATTTATATATTCATCTCTCATCCCCAAAATATTTACTTGGGAGAAGACATGGTACTCTCCAATTAATTACCCAATTTTATATTCATATCACATCCCTAAATGTCCTCTCATGTTTACTTGGGAGAAGAGAAGTCAGATGTAAGGATGAGCGAGAAGTTATAACATTAATGAGAGGTGGTTGAGGTGGAGAAGAGAAGAGGGCATAAAAGGGGAAGGATGAGGGGATGAGGGGGGATATTTGGTCTTGCTTTTGATTTAGTTTGGTTGTGGTTTTTGAAGAATTGTTTTGGGAGGAAGGTGGAGAAGGGAGTAGAGAGAGAAGGAGAGTATTGTCTATCTTGGACACACACTACATCTGGTTGGACTTGGGCTCGGAGGGCTAGGGAACATGTGGAGGTTTCCTGGGCTAAGAATTACTTCCTAGTTGGCTGGGAGGTAAATCTAGTTGGTAGTCAAGAGGAGCATCCCAGTAGGATCAAGAGCTTAGGGGAATCTCATCCAGGGTATCGAAATAGGTATTCTTCTATTTATAGATTACTCATATAAGTAATTGAAATGAAATGTTCACTATTTAATTGTAGGGAATAAATTTGAATCAGTGGTAAATTATCATCATTTAAATGTTTAAGTTGCAAATAAATTATTGCCCATTTTATTGTATTTGTATTAGAGAATTTAGTTTTGGTAGAGGACCCTAGGGTGGAGCCTTACACGTGGTATCAGAGCCAAGTTCAAAATCTGGAGCCAAGACCCACTAGACACAAATCTCTACTATTTTATTTTTTTTAAGTATGTGAAACTCATTTCTCCACCTTACTCTTAGCTCTGCTTCCCCTATATATTAGAAGGCGATTCATACTCCACCTATCTAGTTGACTTGTCATAATCATCATAATAGAACAACAACACACGTGCTCTCACCAAGATTGAATATGGCCAGAAACAAAAGAATGCATGCTCATAAATTATAGGCCTCAGTTTTAGGCACGATCTTCAACAAATGACTTATATACCCATTAGGATGCAATTTCTTTTCTAACATTTCACCCATGAGTTTCTGAGCATCATTGTTCTTCCTACTCTACATAAACCATGTACTAGGGAGTCATTAGTTGATGCATTGGTGCACAATATATATAGTATATATATCTATACTTATATATATATATATATATATTTATAATATAATATATATATATTATATATATATATATATATATATAATATATATATATATATATACTATATATAATATTTGGGTATTCTGTTGAAAAGATGAAAAGAAAGTTCCATTTTACCTTCCTTGCAAAGGCCTTGGAGTAGCATGTTATAAATAAGAATGTCAGCGGGAAAGCATTGCTCCATCATATCTTCGATCTCACATGCTCTAATTTCTCAACTTCCTCTTCCCGCCATTATACTCTTCCTTGGTAAAAGCCTCTTATATTCCTCGTGTGCTACACGCTCCTTATATACTTCTAATACCAAAGCAAAGAAGCACATTAAAACACTCTGTAAGACTAATAGACTTCAGAGGCCGTGGAAACCTTCAAGAATATGCTTGCAGCTAAATTTATTCCCGAACTCGTCACCTGCACTTTTCTATTAAGTAGCTTAGTCCAAGCAAATCGACATGAATTAGCATTGTCTCTTTACAAAATTATGATTGAATTAGAAATTGTCACTTGATCTAGATTCTAACCATTCTGCTAAGGTAAACAGAAAGACAATGGTGCCTACCTCCAAGTAATCTTGTAATGTAATGCTGCCAACAACTATTTCATTCATAAAATCACATGAACCTTAAATTTAGAATCACAAACTATGATATTCTAATGTTTTAAACACTGATTATCTGAACGTTAAATTACATGAATCAAAAGGCATAATATGGAGATGGGGTTCAACCTGCAATAAGCATAAGTGTGTTAATGTCCAATATTAAGCAGCGTAGAGACACTATGCTCTTCAGTAATATTGGGGGGAGGCCTGTAGCCACGGCTCCTAAAGCCACCCATTGTAAAGGCCTGAACCAAAATTTGCAAAAAGATATGAGAAGCAAAATACCAGAAGCTACAGTGTAAGGGCTTGGCCATATTCTTCCACTTTTCAACTACCCAGACACTCATATGCTGGCTTCTAATCTCGCTTGATTCAGAACTTTAAGCATTGTCCTCAATTGTCACTATAAAGCGGGCATAATGGATTATGCATTCGAAGTGTTTGACGAAATGGAAGCATGTGGGTATGTTCGAAATGTTATAGTTTTCAATACCCTTATCAATTCTTCAGCTTTAGATGTAGGAACTACTTTAATTTGCACTGCTTTTGGTCCATACATTATCGATCGTATATGGAAAGGTATCTTGACTACATCAATTCTAACTAGACCACCCCAGAATATAGACGGTCCATTTAAACCATTGTCCACTATACAAGATGTCGCTTTGTATGTATAAAATACTCCTTGATTTTCCCTTTCAGCCGGCTCTGTGGTGCAAGCAAGGGAAAATCTTTAGATGTACAACAACTATCTGTCGATGATGAAGATGCACTCCAAGCATGTCATACAAGTTCCCTTCTCCATGAAATGCGTCAATCTGAATGGGACCAAGTGTGTGTCGGGCACAATAGATTGGATAGGTTGTATCTTCTTGCTATTTTTGCTGCTGTTGCAACAAAATTCTTAAGTGCCATTGTTTTTAGTAAAGAATTAATGAATGCCGACTTCCCCACATTAACGGACCCCAAAACATAAACATTGTGCCCCTTTCTTTGTTGTTGAATTTCTGATACAACTCCAACAAACCCTGACAATGATTTTGAACTTGTCAAGTGAATAATAAAAACACAGTTTAATGATCAAAGCTTATTCATGACGAATATGAGACAACTTTTCACGAAGTTGCTCAGTAGAATTGAATTGTTTTCCCCCTGAATAGCCCCCATGTCCACCAACAGCAGTGAGCATGTGTCCATGGAATAGCAGCCGACATCTTCCACATAGTAAAAACCTCAACTGGTGATGTTTTTTTCAATTTGTTGGTCTCTGGGATTACATAACCAAGGCCATAAACCTCCACAGTTGCAGAGGTTCCCCACATCCATAATAGACATGCTCCATATACATCTCTGGTGCCTTATTCTTCTTTTCTTTCTCTTCTCCTTTATATTGGAATGAAAAGAATCGTGCTTATCTAGAGCTTTTTTCTATAATTATCTGGCCCCTACTCTTATCAGAGGGCCCAAATCCAAGTCCACCTACATCCTATTTTCTTCAAAACCTTAGGTAATGACAGTCCCTTTACACCAATGTTTTCTAGGAATTTTACTGTGGGTCTCAATTTCTCTTCCCTCAAGCCAAGAAGTTGAGGAGCATTGTAAATAGTTCTACCGAGGTCTTATTTTCCCAACCCAAGCTTTAGCAAAGGTTGCACTTTTGATCCAAACTTCATTTTGTTTTTCAATAGTTGTGGATGTCTTCGATAGATCTTGCCCATTAAGCTGGGATCCACTCCCAAACTTTCATGTTGGGATACCGCTGGCCTGAAATCCTGTTTCTTTCAAACCTTTGTAGGTTGTCTCCATGTAGGAATTCAAACACCTTGGATGGTGAGAATTCATGCTCCTTGAACGCGGGAAACTGCAAAATGCATGATTTCTGTCAAGCAAATAAATAGGCTCCGAGTGAACTTGTGTAAGGAAAGCGAATTGTTGTAGGGAATGGCGGTGAATGATAGGAGGAAGGAGTCCTTACACAATAGGGTTTGCATCTAAACACATCGTTGCACATTGTGAAGCTTTCTCATCACTGCATCACTGTCAACAGGGTAAGAATCCTTGAGTTAAGGACCAATCCACGATCTCAATCCTGCCCCTTTTCTAGTCTGTTTCTTGCTAAGGTGGGTCCCTGAGGGGTATGTAGCTGAAAATTTTAATGCTTAGAAGGAAGTCCCTTAAACTTGCAATATATTTTTTTGTTTTATTCAGATCTGTAACTAGTTTCCTTAAAACCAACAAACTCAAAGTAAGTAGTGCGACATAGATGTTCAAGTCAACTCAAAATACAATAAATCCACTATAGTCTTCCTCGACTTCTGCAAGAATCAACAGAGGGCAATAAGCTTTTGTGCTTGAAATTTACCAAAATTTATCTTTATAATACATACATACATACATACATACATACATACATACATATACATACATAATATATATAGAATATATATATATATATATATTTATTAAAAAATTAAATTTTATATTTTTAAAATATATTATAATAATATAATATATATATTATATATATATATATATATATATATATATATATATATATATATATAATATTGCAAGCAAACTTTGTGTACTTGCAGATTTGATATCCAGCTTATGATATATTCGTAATTGAGTAGTTAACAAAAAATAAGAGATTTCCAATGGATATAAACACTATGAATCACATGTTAATTCTCATGATATTCACTATATCACCTCTACTCGTTGGGGGTCAATCCCCTGCATGTCACTCGGTAGAAGTGTTGGTTGTTCAGAAAAAAATGGAATTTTTTTAAGATAGTGAGCGATATTGCAAATATAATTTTAAAAGTGATTATACATTAAATTTATTATGATTTTCCTAGCATAATGGAATAGTGATTGTTAGTACAAGTTATTCTATAAATTTGAGGCGTTAAGATGTTTTAGGAATACTACTTAATGATGGTCATTTACTACTTACTATGGTGCACTCAAACATCCACTCCAATGAGCTATACAATTTTATCCTCAAGTATTCAATTTTCACGTATTTTTTTTCTTTTCTTTTCTGAGGCTTTTAGGATTAGACCTCATTATTTAGGAGTTATTTGTCCCACTTACTATTTTTTTTGGAATGTAGAGGTTTTGAGTAAAAAACGAAAAAAGAAAAGAAAAGAAAAAAAAGAACACCCAACTCCATTGCATTGCACCAAACATAATTCTCTTTTCTTTTAGTAGATTTTAATACATTAAAGTTGTCAAAATATGAACAACAATAGATTGGTATGCTAGAATCACTTACAATATACAATATTATTATCTTAAAACCATGTAGCACTAGCCATTCTATATAAATCATAGGATAATATACATCTAACAATTAATGCCAATATTGAGTTGACTGAGATAGTTAGGCATCTATTAAAAAAAAAAAAAACTAATCTAACATTGTTGATGGAATTTCAAAAGGGCACCTAGTATAAATAATGTGATTAAAAATGGCAAAGATAATGATTATGTGAATGCTCAAAATATACATAAGATGGACTTAGGATGATTTTTTTCTACGTTAAGACTAACCTAAGTACCCACGGGGGATTTGAACCGGTGACCTATCGCAAGGAGTGCCTTAACAGCGCACCCATTCACCATCAATCCAAAGCCCCGTGGGCGATGGACTTAGGATGATTGATTAGGACTATCAAAAGATATTTGGGGGTGACTAGCAGTGCATGGTAACACTTACTTAGATAGCAATAGGAGAGGATTTAGTAGACCCACGGTTATCTTCTCAATATTAGAAATAGTTGTTTACAAGCATGACAAAAGGAAAACTTGCACCTATCATTATGCAAAACGTGTGTGAGCTGAGTAAGAATTGACCAGGCCCTAAGATGTGCTAATAAGTCTTATGTATCATATAGATATTTGAACAAATGGTAAGGACACGAAGAAATCAAGGTCAAGGAGGGTCATCACAAGGACCTCCTACAAATAACCCATTGCCTTCACCAGAGTTGACTCTCATCTTGCAATCCCTAGAGGCAATTAATGAGACTTTAAAAGGGCGCCAAACAAATGAAGTGGAAGTGGAGCACCCTCCCTCGGGGTTAGGAAATCTCGAGGGATCAAGAGACTCTGATAGAGGACCTCCAATCAAGGACATTACTAGGGAGCTCCAGAATATTAAGCTCGCGGAGTTTGTAGGAGGTCGTGCCAGTGAACGTGCAGAAGCCTGGTTAGAAGGAATGAGAAGGTTCCTCGCACTAAGGGATTACAATTCCAGTTCAAAAGAGAAAATAACAATATTCCAACTCAGAGATAGTGCTCTAAATTGGTGGGGTAACTTGGAGTGTCAACTACACCTCACTCCAGACACAGTTACTTGGGAATTATTTGAGGAGAGATTCAAGAAAAAGCACCTGCGCATATTATGAAGAACAACAGGTAGGAGCCTTCCATGCCCTGGTACAGGGAAGTCATACGATGGAAGAATATGAAATTAGATTCATGGAATTGGTCAAGTATGTCTCCTACATGGATATTAACCAGAGCCAACCAGATCATTTTATTAATGAATTGAACCCTAAGATTAGGGCAATGGTTCGGATGTGGAAACCATCCTCAGTTGCAGAGGTTGTGGAACAGGCTCGTTATGTCGAAGAAAACTTAGACTTAAAGAGTCAAAACAAACCATTTTTCCTTGCCAACCAAGGTTTATGGGGAAGGCCCCTCGTACCTTCCAAAGGGGAGGAAGTTTGAGGCCACCACCATATGGAAACAGGGTGGTACCCAGAGCACCGACAGTGGGGATTTCAATGGTTACTAGTGCAGCTTCACCCACAGCTTCAAGGGCACATTAAAACCAAGGCCATATGTGAGGAGTAACAATTAAGGGCATGCGTCCCAAGGGAAGGAACTCTTTCCAAATAACTCCACAACATTCGGTTCACCTCATTACCGACACGACTGCCCTAAGTTACAAGCTGGTAACAACCGTAGAGAGGGGAAAGCACCAATGAGGGGGGCAAGTAGCCACCATTGAATCTATGTAGCAGTTGATAACTAGTAAGTTGAACACCAGTCTGCCGTGGTAGAAACCTCAGGTATGATAAACAAAGTAAAAGTTAAAATTTTCTTTGAATCTGGTGCTACAGATAGTTTCATTTCACCAGTTGTATTAGAAAAATGTGGGTTGGCAGCCTATGAGCACGATGACTTTAAACAAGCTGAGATGGCTTCTGGGATAAAACAAGCAGTAGGACCTAGTGTTGACCAATGTTAGGTAAAACTCGGGGTGTGTATGACTAAGTTGAAAGCATACGTCACAACATTGGGGACGTATGATGTAATTATTGGAATGGACTGGCTAGAAGCTCATCGAGCTTTGGTAAACTGTTTCAAGAAGAAGGTGATTTGTTTAGATGATGAAGGTAGGCCAATTGAGATTTTTGGAATCAAGAGGGGAGTGTTGCTACGATTCATAGCCATGATGAAGGTAAAATGTTGTATCCGACAAGGTTGCAAGCTATATGTGGTCAAGGCTGTAAGTGACTAGAAAGGACCCTCCCTAGATCAACATCCAATTTTGTCAGAATTCAAGGATGTTTTTCCTAAGGAATTGCTTGGATTACCTCCTGTAAGGGAGATTTATTTCAAAATCAACCTAAAACCTGGTGCAAAACCAATATCTAAGACACCCTATAGGATGACAACTCAAGAACTTTGTGAGTTGCAGATGTAGTTAAAAGAGCTCTTAGACTTGGGATTTATCAGACCTAGTATTTCACCTTGGGGTGCACCAGTGATTTTTGTCAAGAAGAAGGATGGTTCCTTGCGGCTATGCATAGATTATAGGGACTTAAAAAGAACCACAATAAAGAACAGGTACCTGATACCTCGAATAGATGACCTATTTGATCAAATGTAGGGAGAAACAATTTTTTCAAGGATCGATCTACAATCTGGATACCACCAATTGAGGATTAAGGAAGAGGATATCTCAAAAACTACATTTCGAACTTGGTTTGGGCACTATGAGTTCATAGTTGTTCCATTTGGTTTAACCAATGCACCAATAGTATTCATGAGCCTCATGAATGGTGTGTTCAGGAAGTATTTGGACCAATTTGTGCAAGTATTCCTCGACAACATTCTTGTGTATTCGAAGAATGAAAAGGAACATGAAAAGCACCTAAGGGTTGTATTGAATTGCTTAAGGGAAAATCAATTGTATGGGAAATTGTCAAAATGTTCCTTCTTTTAGAAGAAAGTTCATTACCTTGGGCACATCATTTCAAGAGAAGGGATTTCAGTTGACCCAGAAAAGGTGAAGGCCATAATGGATTGGCCAATACCAAAAAATGCCCATGAAGTATGTAGTTTTATGGGGCTAGCAAGGTATTATCGCAAGTTTGTGGAAGGGTTTTCAGGGATTGCAAAACCCATCACCACATTACAGCGAAAGGGGGTCAGGTATGAATGGGCATATGAATGTGACACTGCATTCATATAACTAAATAGGTTACTAACTAGTGCACCAATCCTTGGAGTACCAAACATGGAAAAAGACTTCATTGTCTGCACCAATGCTTCGATGCAAGGATTGGGTGCAGTATTGATGCAAGAAGGCGGAGTAATAGCTTACGCATCTAGAAAATTGAAGAAACATGAAGAGTTGAATGCTATCCATGACTTAGAATTAGCAATAGTGATGTTAGCCTTGAAATTGTGGAGACACTACCTCATTGGGAGAAGATTTGAGTTAAGAACGGATCATCAAAGCCTGAAGCATCTCTTCACTCAAAGGGATTTGAATGCTAGAAAAAGGCGGTGGAGCGAATTCATGAGTGAGTATGATTGTGAGATCTCATACATCAAGGAAAAGGAGAATGTGGTGGCAGATGCCCTAAGCAGGAGACCACGAACCTTATCCCTAGTAGAATTAAAGGTAAATTTAAGGGAATGTGTGTTGGAGAAACTCTTTGAAGATAGTTGGTATCTAAATGTCATCTCAGCACTCCAGAGTGGGAAGCAGATAGAACCAAAGTTTGAGGGATATGTCCTTGAACCAGATGGGCTATTGGGATTTCAAGGGAGAATGTACGTACCTAAGGAAGGGGGTATACGAAGAACCATCCTAGAAGAGTCACATAGATCACTCTATTGTGCACATCCCGGAGTAAAGAAGATGTACGTGGACATGAAGAAACTCTTCTATTGGGCAGGCATGAAGCACGACATAGTCCTGTTTGTCACCAAATTTCTTGAATGCCAACGAGTGAAGGCTGATCATCGCCATTCAACAGGATTCCTACAACCACATGACATCCCTATATCTAAATGGGAGGTAATTTCCATGGATTTTTTTGTGGGTTTGCCACTCACTTCACAGAGGCACAATTTTATATTGGTTATAGTTGATAAATTGACCAAAAGTGCCCATTTCATTCCAATAAGAGACACTTACGACGTTACGGTTGTCGCACGAGTGTTTATAAGTGAAGTTATTCGATTACATGGGTTACCCACAAAGATCATTTCTGATAGAGACTCTCGATTTACATCTAGGTTTTTGACTAGTTTGCAATCAGCACTAGGGACTTAGCTGAACCTGAGCATTGCGTATCATCCAGAAACAGATGGGCAGACTGAAAGAGTAAATCAGGTTATGGAAGACATGCTTAGGATGTACGTCATGGATAATCAAACTTAGTGGGAAAGGTACTTACCATTGGTAGAGTTTGTCTATAATAACAGTTACCACAATTCAATCAGGATGCCTCCTTATCAAGCTCTATATGGAAGGCCATGTAGGACGCTGTTGAGTTGGGAAAAGTTGGAGGACCGAGTAATAGTTGGGCCAGTATTAGTTCAAGAAATGGAGGAATATGTAAAGCAAATTTGACAAAGGTTAAAGGAAGCACAAGATAGATAGAAGATTTATGCTGACTCACATAGGATTGATCGCAGTTCTGAAGTAGGGGACCAAGTTTTTATTCGTATCCGACCCAACAAAAGCACCATTCGGTTTGGGAAGGGGACAAAGTTGTCACCTCAGTTCGTAGGACCTTTTAGGATCAAGGAGAAGATTGGACCAGTTTCCTATCGTCTTGTACTGCCACCCCATTTTGATAAAACTCATGATGTTTTCATGTATCTATTTTACGACATTATGTTTTTGATGAATCTCACAAATTGGATTGGAGGGAATTGCAGGTCTCGGACAGGGGAACCATAGCGGTCGAACCATTATTCATATTGGACCGTAGAGTTCGACAACTCAGACGTCATATGGTGGACCAAGTTAAGGTCCAGTGGGACAAGTATGGTCCCGAATCTGCTACCTGGGAGGATGCAGAGACTATACGTCGTGACTACCCCTCACTTTTGGAGCATCTGTGATGCCCATTTTGACATAGATAGCTACCTATGCTGAGGCTCTATTTTATAGTTCCGTGTTATTTATTTATGAACACTATGTAATATTGATGCATTTAGTTGGACATGTGAAACTACTTATATGAATCATTAGATGGATTTGGTATTGATGAAGGAAATGTTTGATGTATGGCCTAATGTATGACTTACTAGGTGATGAATCATCTAGTGCATGACTTAACAAAATTATTGTTGTTTCATGTATGGCTCAAAAGGATATGATTTATTTAATGAATGACTTAGTGAAATTATGATTTATTTCCAGTATGAACTGCAAGATTGACAAGTGGGTACTAGACTAAATAACATGATGTTTAAGACCTTATATTATATATATCTATATATAATATATATATATATATATATATTATATATATATATATATATATATATTATATATATATATATAGTTGTTATATAATGGCATGAATAAGATCTAACCCGCGGATTGGAAAGAACTATATGATAGCCAAGATCTAATTTACCATTGGGGGAAGGTCAAGACATCTCATGAGGAAAGGTATAATGTACATTGTTCTATTACATTTTGTATCTACTGGATATGCACTCTTATGACATGGGTAAAATATGAATGACAGGTGACAAGACTACCTGACTGGATTATTTGATGACAAGTATCCAACCAACGGTGTAGTGTGGTCCATATTAGGGCATTGACCCCAGTTGTGAGGAGGGGTGGAGGTATTTCCCACCGTGTAACCTCCAAACATAGAATTGTGGGAGGGCAGTGGTGGACACGCTCCCCTAGATGTGTGATGATGATTGCCAGTTGCTTGCTAGGGAAGTTAGGTCGATATAGTTGATGCTTTTGCCATGTTGGTTTTTTCAGTGATTAGATTGTTATAGCTGATGCCACCGTATATAGTAGCAGAGGATGGATAGGGTGGGAACGAAAGTAGGTCGGAGAGGATAGGAGGATATAGATCAATTGGAGACTCTTGATGGAACACAATGTCATTGTCTAACTTATCAAATTTTACTACTATAACTCTCTCTCTATTTTGATATGCCTTGTTTCCAAACTACTTCAAACTCCTTGTATCTTTCACACTCTAACTTCGGGATGAAGTTTTCTGAAGGAGGAGTGTATGTAATGCCTACTTAATCTTATCATGAAAATTTTACTAGGGTTTAAATCACCTTAAAATATTGGCTTCTAACTATCAAGAAATATTGGTACAATACCTACATGGGTGAAACTGTAAATTTAGTACTGATATAAATTTTGTTATTTTCCCCAATTTACCTCTCCAAATTTTTAAATTTTGAGAAGACATAGTCCTCTCCAATTAATTACCAAATTATATATATTCATACCCCATTCCCAAAATGTCCTCTCATATTTACTTGGGGGAAGACATAGTCCTCTCCAATTGATTACCAAATTATATATATTCATACCTCATTCCCAAAATGTCCTCTCATAATTAATTGGGAGAAGACATGGTCCTCTCCAATTAAATACCAATTTATATATTCATCTCTCATCCCCAAAATGTCCTCTCAGATTTACTTGGGAGAAGATATGGTCCTCTCCAATTAATGACCAATTTATATATTCATCTCTCGTCCCCAAAATGTCCTCTCATATTTACTTGGGAGAAGACATGGTCCTCCCCAATTAATTACCAATTTATATATTCATCTCTCATCCCCAAATATTTACTTGGGAGAAGACATGGTCCTCTCCAATTAATTACCCAATTTTATATTCATATCACATCCCCAAATGTCCTCTCATGTTTACTTGGGAGAAGAGAAGTCAAATGTAAGGATGAGGGAGAAGTTATGACATTAATGAGAGGTGGTTGAGGTGGAGAAGAGAAGGGGGCATAAAAGGGGAAGGATGAGGGGAGGATGGGGGATCCTTGGTCTTGCTTTTGTTTTGGTTTGGTTGTGGTTTTTGAGGAATTATTTTGGGAGGAAGGTGGAGAAGGGAGTAGGAAGAGAAGGAGAGTATTGTTTATCTTGGACACACACTACATCTGGTTGGACTTGGGCTCGGAGGGCTAGGGAACTTGTGGAGGTTTCCTGGGCTAGGAATTACTTCCTAGTTGGCTGGCAGGTAAATTCAGTCGATAATCAAGAGGAGCATCCTAGCAGGATCAGGAGCTCAGGGGCATCTCAACCAGGCTATCGTAATAGGTATTCCTCTATTTATAGATTACTCATGTAAGTAATTGAAATGAAATGCTCACTATTTAATTGTAGGGAATAAATTTTAATCAATGGTAAATTATCATCATTTAAATGTTTAAGTTGCAAATAAATTATTGCCCATTTTATTGTATTTGTATCAGAGAATTTAGTTTTGTTAGAGGACCCTAGGGTGGAGCCTTACATTACGGGCATTGTTCTTACAGAGAAGGAGGATAGGATCACTTGGGGTGGCATCTCACAAGGACGTGAAATTTATGCGAAGGTTGCATACCTATATATCTATGTAAAGCCTCAGTTAGACCCCCACTCCAATTGGTTGGCTTGGATGTGGAAGTGGGAGGTACTGACAAAGCTGAAATGCTTGACCTGGTTGGTTGCACACAACCACATCCTAACTTGGGACAATCTTGCTAAAAGACGATTCTTGGGTCCTAGTTCTTTCCCACTTTGTAGATTAGCGGAAGAGAATGTTGCACATATATTCCTGGACTGCTCCTTTGCCCTTGTTGTCTGGGAGGAAGTTACTTCAATGCTCAACATCAACAATTTGGTGGACATAGCCTCTATCTTCTCTTTCCTTCAAAGTTGGTCAATCCAAAACATACAATACAGATCTATTCCTCTGTATCTTCTCTGGGGGATTTGTTGTTGTCAGAATGATTGCATTTTTGAAAATGTTGTTTGGATCTGAGGCTTATTTTACTCAGAATCGTTGGGTAGCTTTTGGATATTGGACCCCATATATCAAACAACTCCAAACCTGGTAGGATATTCAATCCTACTGGCCATAATTTCCTTATGGGTTACTTGGATGGCGCCACTATGATTGGTGTTTGTGGTTGTGGAGAAATCATCTCGCTTTCCCCTTCTCAGCATTATCACTTCTTCTGGTATGGTGGCTCTGACACTAATATGCATGTTGAGGTGTTGGCGCTTTGGGGAGTCCTTCATTGTGCATTGGCTTGCGTTGGAAGAGATTGTCATATTTGGGGATTCGAAAGTGACAATTGACTCTGCATTGGATTCTTGTTCTCTTGATGTTCCATCTTTGGGTCATTGGTTGGAGAAAATTAGCTCACTGAAGGTTTGCTTTCTCTTCTTATCCTTTCACCACATTTATAGAGAGCAAAACGCATTGGCAGACCAACTCTCAAAGCATGGGACCTCGACACAACCTGGGATGTTTAATTATGAATGTCTGGTTTAGGGATTTGTCATTGGCCCAAGAACCTTCCTTTTTGCATGATGGACTGTGCTTTTGCCTAACCCTCACTAGCCCTAGAACGATGATTTTGTAATTTTCTTCTCTACATGGATTATGACCCACTCTTTCTCGGTCATACACTACCTTATGTAAGGGAATTTTTGCTTCTTTTTTTTTTCGGTCTTAGGAGTGGCTTTGATGGATGAGGTTCTTGACCTTTGTATGCTCTGTAATTTTTGTCTATACCTGGGATTATGTCTATGTACTATTGTCTAGTCCTCTTTGTTTGATATCCTTGTTGGATCTCTATAGTTGTAAGATTAGGTGCAGAAGATTATTGCTAGATGTAACAATTTCAAATAATTAAAATTTATTGTTTTTTTCCTATGAAAACGTTACATAGTTTAATCAATATTTTATAAATTAAAAAATTATAAATAATTAAAATTTAATTTTAATATTAGTTAATTAAAAATTATAAAATTTAATGTATAGAAATAAAATGGGGAAAAGATAAAGGTAATAATCAATTGTAAAGTTAAACTATTTTCAAATATTCATATTTAACAGAGAGTTTTGGACAATCTTAATAACAATATCTCAGAGTTAAATAATATCTTTTTCTATTCCATATAAACTAAAATTTATTTAAACAAAATTTAATAATAAAATAAAATAATTTAATTTCTAATATTTTTTTTTAATAATATAGTTTAACTAATTAATTATTTTAATTTTTTTAGTTTTTTTTCTTGCGATTAAAATAGAACAAACATTTCTTAAAATCATAAGTTTAATTTCTATGATCTAAAAAAGTATATATATCTCACAAAATTTTAAATTTATCACATTCAAAAACACCTTTTAAATAACCAGAAATTGCAATCTCATCCAAACTTATCTTATCAAATTTCAATAATATAAATGAAACTTATTTAATTCTCCATCTTCTCTAGTTTCAATGCTTCATTCACCTCATTGCCAAAGAGGATAGCCAACTACATACTATATTGGCTTTTTAATACAATGAGAAAAACATATGGTTGGTGTTTATATGAATATATTTAACATGTGATTAGTGCTCAACGTGAACATATTTATCTTCCCAAAAAGGACGAAGCCTCTATCTTAGTGGCTACCACATAGGTACCGTATTTCTTCCATGGACCATCCATTAAAATAATCATCCTTAGAGTTTTATTTTTTAAATGGATTAACTCATCATTTATTTTCATTTATCATTTTTGGTAGCAAATGTGGTAGGAGTTATAATAATTTTATAGGAACCACTGTTTATATTTATGTATAGAGACTTAGAGTTTTGAACAATAATATGACAAAAACTTATCCTTATTATAATGACAAAATCTAACTAACACAAATTTATGGAGATTAAAATATACTGATTAAATATAATTTTCTTTACTTTTTTCTATCTAATTTCTACCTAGCTTTCATTTTGGAAAGGATAAAATATATTTTTCATCCAGGAAAGGATAAAATATATTTGCTGTTAGTCATATTCAAGAAAGGATAAAATATATTTGCTGTTAGTCAAAATAGTGGAATAGTTTCATGTTTTTCGAGAGCACAATTTTATGACAAACTCTAAAGCTAGTTTGACATTTAAGAAAAAATGTGAGATTTTAATTCTCAATGATAGGGTATATCTATAACTCATCTCTTAATATAATGCTCAATCTTGTTGATGATGATTCAATATGGAAAATATCTATCTAGATGTCAATCCATTCCCATGTAGCAAGGACAAGGTTGATAGGAGTTGTTTGTTATTGCTACATACTTATGCAACTTGAAATCTAATGATTGCATTGCATGGATAAATTGTTATCTTGTCAAGATAATGGAGATGAGACTCGACACAGTAAGAATAGTTACAATTTGTTTCCCTCTATCTAGGATTGTGGTGCTTGTGCATAGAGAAGTTTGACATCTAGAATGTGGCCTTCATCTAGTAGAGTCAAATGAATCATATCAGGTGATGAAGCTCATAATTTTGCCTTTGCTGGAGGTAAATTGTTTATCAATTATGTATTTTGTTCTTGAATTGGGCACTTTAGCCCATGAACTAACTTAGGGAATAGTGTAAGCGCTCGTTCTCATGGGTGTGAATTGGTTTTGTGCATTATGTTTTATTTAGGTGGTTTGTGCCTATTCCACTTGACTTCAGAAGTCCTCAACCTATGATAGACCATCCATAATAAATGGATTACAAGGAGCTTCAATAAACATTCCTCTCCTTGCAAAGGCATGATGATTCTTTTAAAGAATTTGACATCTCTTTCTTATAATCTCTTAACAAATTGGGTTAGCAAGAAACCAACATTAATCGCATGGTGGAAATCATTATGGTTATTTTGCTTAGGCAAGAGAAGCAATTAATCACTTTGGAGAAAGTTGTTCAAGAGATTTTTCCTTAATAGGAATAAGATAATGTAGATCATTAGGGAGAATTAGACTCCTTGATATCACCATTTTCCCCATGTTAGACTAAGTTGATATATAAAACATACACTTAGTGTTGTGCAAAATAGAAGAATTCCTAAGTTATTTACCATTGGCTAATAAACACCAAGGATGCAATTAATGGAGAAAAAGCTAAAGCAAAAACCCTTCCTTCTGTCTGAACCATGTCCAAATATGTTATGTTGAGTTATGCTGTTGACGTCTGTAACTATCGTTTTATATTTAGAACTTTTAGTTCAAAATTGTTTTGGAAGCTATATAAAGTAGTATTGAACGAGGTTTGTAGATGACCTTTTCAAAATAAACTAATAGATCTTTTGAATTATACAACTATTGTGGGAAGCCAATTTTGTATGTCAATTATGAACTTTTGCTACAACTTATTTTATTGCTACAAATTCCCCAATTTATATTTGGGAAAAAGATAATAGATGTTCTCATACATACATAATAAACCATCAAAACAAGTTGTTAGATAACTTCCACATCCTTTGTGTATATTTTAATTTAATGTCATTCTTCCCTTCTTTATCCTCATTCATAATCCTTAACACTTTATGTCATTGCACTTTGAATCAAGAAAAGAAAGCGCTTTGAGTTAAGAAAAGAAAATAATTAACAAAGTGATGTTATAGCGACCTCATAATAGATTTCAAATTAAAAAAATAATAACAAAATGACTTTTCAGTATTTTCACTAAAATCTAACAACACGATAATAATATTTTATTATTTAAATTACATTTTTAAATGCAAAACTAAATTTAATACTAAAAAAAACTTAAATTATATAAATTCAATAATCTAAAACAAAAATTTTCTCATAAATAAAAGTGATCCAACAAAATGTCTACCAAGAAAAAGGGAAATAAATCACATCTCTAAAATATTCAATTTATTTCAAACTTCCCTAATCCTTTCCATAGTCACCCAAAAATAAAATGTTTTTGGTTTTCTTTCCGTGTTTTCCATCGTACAAGTTTATTAAGCAAAAATTAGTAAACGCTTTTCATATTGTCAAGTCCGAAAATCTTTTGGTAGGTTTTCATTCGAGTTACATGTACACATCTATGAAAGTTTTTATTTAAAAATGTTAAAAAAATACAATATCTTAAAGCCTAAGTGCAATGTATTTCAATTAAAAAACCCTTTTAATGCACTATTTAGTTCTTCAACTTTGAAATCAAACTGTAAAAAGAAAACTTCAATCATTATTTCAAATATAAAATTAATATATTTAGATTCAATCATTATTTCAAATATAAAAATAATATATTTAGATTCTCTTTAGGTTGTTATATATGAAAAAGCTTATTTTTTTGTATAATGTAATTTATCATTGCTAACTTTTCAAATCATTGACTTTCATATACATTTCTGACTTTCACTTTTGATGAAAACGTAATCATCAATGCAGCATATTCTCAAACCATTCCAATATTTCATAGAAGCAATATCTCACTCTTGCAAAGTTGATGACAGAAATTTATGTAACGCGGGAGGCATTATCTAGGCAAAAGATAATAATTAAATAATAATATTAATTTAATGGTAAATTATGACTAAATTATATAAATTATCCATTAAATTGGTATACAAGATAATAAGAAATTCACCTCTGTATAATGATTTTTACTATTAAATTGAGTGAAAGTATAATAATTTTCACTATTAAATTTACTAAAAACAAACCTATTTTTATATATATATGATTATCAATATTAATAAAAAAGAGTTAATCGATTTTAAAATAAAATCAGTATAGATCTATTTTTAATCATAGATTTAACAATATATAGATTTAACAATATAGTTTTTTGAGGTGCAAACTGTTTTTACAATGTGATTATTAATATTAATAAAAAATTTAATAGACTCTAAAATAAAACTAGTGTAGATCCATCTTAATCACAGATCTAGCAAGCACAATCTTTTGAGGTGCAAACCTCTTTTACAACATGAAACCTAAAAAAAAGTTTGTACATGGAGAGATTTGATCCATCTCAACTCCTGTTAGATCCATAATTGAGATGGATTTATACTAGTTATATAAGCACAACACACCCACAAAAATATATATTTTAAAAATGGCCAAAATGTATGTAAAAATAATATAACTACTTGAAATGATTTAACCCCATATATATATATATATCTATATATATATATAATATATATATATATATATATATATATATATATATATTCTTCACATAGAAATATTACTTAACCTAGGATACTAAAATATTGTATTTATAATTTACATTGATTTTTTTATTATTACTAATATTTTTTAAATTCCACATATTAATTAAATATTAAGAGTTAGGTGAATTGTGCATCTCCTTGTTATTCTTTTTAGATAGTAATGCATTTTTTTTGGTATGTAAATGCAATTTTTCATAGTCACTAATGTTGCCAAGTATTTTTGGAAGAAAACTATAGAGTAGATTTAATCTATCCAACGTTTAGTGTACTGAAATATTATGTAATTATGGTTAACATTATTATCTATATAATTGATGTTGAAATAAATTAATGAACATGACTATTCAAATAATTTGTCTATTCTATTGAAGTATTTTAAAAAATATTAGAATTATACGTCTCTTCCTCTCATACTAAAAAGGTGAAAATCTAAGATTTTATTTATTTAAATTACATTATCTCTTTTTAAAGTTTATATAAGATTATCTGGGCATCTAAATATTTATTTATGGCTAAGAGTGAGAGCTAAATATTGTTACCACATCCCTTTTTTATTGGGTTGTAATATCAATAATAGACTTAGCACAAAGAGAGTGAGATTGTTGATGTTTTATAACAATTTTAATTAAAATTAACCATACATATATTCATTTTTATTTTTTACTATAGCCGACATTTCTTTTTTTATTTTGAGAATATTTTATTTTTATTTTAAAAGGGATATGTGTCAACTCCACATTAAGCACAAGCGAAATTACACATCACCATCACATTGGGCTATCGAATGCAGCTCTCAACGCAACCACGAAATTGCATCCTATCTTGCTTGCCACTAGTAGTCATGCTACTTCTAAAACAAAAAACATAAATAGACAAAGATGAACATTTAAGTTGATGAAGAGTCCACTTGAATGGCAGTTGATGCTTCAACTTCCTCATCTAAATTGGAGAATTCCATACCCAATGTAGACATTTGATGTAGAATTGCAACTACTCAAATTTTTTTAATCTAAATAGAGAGACACAATTCTACTCTACTGTTCTACATACATTAATTCACAATTTAGAACAACGATCTTAGACAGGAAATAAGAAATAAAACACATGCATAATATTTTTCTAAGGGGAAAGAAACAACTAAAAACCCCTTAATCCTACTTGCATTAAATCAGATGAATAGAGATGTATTACAATTGCTAGCTCTGCCTGAGCTCAACCTGCAAGTGAATAACCTATCTCTCTGCTCAATGAGAAGCTCTGACCCAAACTTAGTCAATTTATGCCTAAGATTGAGCCCTTATTTCCTTGAAAAATTCATGAGGAATTATGCCACTATTATTTAGTAATTTTCCTCAAATTGATTGTGCAATTCCAAAGGTTGATCATCTATTTGCATGCAACATATGTACACTCAAGACCAGTCTACAAATGATGCTACAATGCCTTAGAATCTCCACCACACCTGGGGAACTTGAATTCTCTACATGCACTAGCTCTTTTTGGCTCATTGATCAGTTAAACAGATGATCAATAAGTTATATTGTTGTCCCAATACAAAATTGACCTTCCACTAGTTCCTCCAACTGTTAGAACTACTTTTTAATTGAACTCAACTAGATATAATTGAACCAGATTACTAAAATTTAACGATCACACATGCTTAACTGAACTCCAAACCCTCTAACTCGAATTTACTGAGCTAACTAAGTGACAAGAGCCATGTCACACAAGTTAACCGCATCCAAGTTCCCTGTTGATGTGGAAATTGTAGAAATTCCTTGTAGATTCAAACTGATAATTATAATTTACTAAAACAATAGAATTGAATCTGCTCTACTCATCAGCGGAAATAATTAAATGACCGTGAAATCACGAGGCATACAAGAGAAAGAATTCAATCAACACATTACACAATGATTTCATGGGGAAAGCCTCAGCTAAAAACCCCTGCTATCTGGATATTACATTAGTCAGAAAATATGAGAAGATTGCAATGCTTTGTTCAAGCTCGAGCAACTTCTGCGCTATCTCTATCTGTCTCACTGCTTCCTAGTCAAGCCCATGCCAATACTTAACCAAATTTTGGCTTGCCCAAGTCCCCAATTCCTTGAGTTGTTTCCTTTGGAATTAACCCCTATTATTTAGGGAAATTCCTCAATTGGAATTACACAATCCTCATAGGCCTTCCTCTGACTGCATGCACCACCTGTACAATTCAGATGATTATACAACTAATAGTACATTGTCCCTAAACTCCAATCTCAACTTGGTAACTCTGAAATCTGGAATGCATGAGATAATTATGAGTGAATCATCAGTTAACTAGTTGAACACATGAAGCAACACCCCATTGTCTGATCTCCTACTAGTTCCTCCATGAGTTGGAACTAGTTTAATTGATTTTAACTTAGTTAAACTGAATTAATTAATTACAACTCAAAATAAACTCAACCATGGCTCATATAATGTAGGAGACACTCTACATGTCTTAAGTAAGATCCTAAACTCAAATTAACTGAGGCAACTAAGTCAAATTAACTTAGTTAACTAATACAAGTTGTCATATGATGTGGAATTACAGTTTTATTCCTAATTTAATTCAAGGACAAAATTAAATCAGGATTTTCTTGTTGAATTTTCAACACTCCCTCTCAGCAAGAAAGGGATTATCTACTATCCCAATCCTACCTCTATGAAACTCGAATTTTCCTCTTGATAGTTCCTTAGTCAAGATTTTTGCATCCTGCTCCTCTGTAGGAATGTACTCCAGCAACATGATTCTCCTATGCACACAATCTCATAGATGGTGATACTGGATGTCGATATGATTGAATTGATCATGAAAAAATGGATTCTCAGAGAGTTTGATACAACTATGATTGTCACATTAAATCACTGTTGGATCCATCTACTGACCAAATAACCCAACATAGATCTTCCTCATACAAATAGCCTCACAAGTTGCTTGACTAGTGTTAGAGTCCTATAGTGATAGGATTCATAATTTTGAATTGCCTGAGGTTAAGTCTTGTAATATTGTACATACCTTTGCTTTCTGAAAATGTTTTCCATATTAAAATTAAAAAATGCAAAGAGGTTATGTCCTAAAAGAAATATCAAAGGACAAAAAGAAATAAGAAAAAATCAAAAAATGAAAAAATATGAACCCCAAACAAAAAACAAATCATGAAAGTGTGCAAGTCCAAGTGCCACTACTTCTTTACTTTACTGTCTAAAATATGTTGAGTTGTGTTATATTCTCTCCACATAGTTAACAAGGGGTTTGAGGGGTACCCGTAACCCCACTTTATAGGGTCTGGGGCAGCGCCCCAGAAAATTTTGGTTTTGGACCCTATGTTAGGTTGGGCGGACCCACCTATGGTTTTGTGCATGATTTTTGCACATGTTTTTTGGACGCGATGGTTTTCGGTCCATGGTTTTTTGGACGCGATGGTTTTCGGTCCATGGTTTTGGACGCGATGGTTTTCGGTCCATGGTATTGGATGCTTCGGCATGTATAAATATGTATTGTAACATTGAAAGGAACATAATGAAAAATCAAGCTGGTAGTCTCGGTTTTGAGATCCAGTGGGAAATCTCTATGTATATGTGTTTTATGTGTTATGCTCTCGCATTTTTAATTTTTTTTGTGATTTAGAATTCGTATGCAGGTAATTTCTGTACGGGGTTAAAACCTACAAAATGAGGCTAACCATGCAGATCAAAGGATACAAGAGGGATCAAGTCATCCTGGATCTAGGATCGAATGCGAATGTTCTGCCGAAATAGACATGGGAGCAAATGGGGAGACCTACATTGCAGTGGTCTCCAATTCAGCTAAGAATGGCGAACCAGAAGAAAATAATACCCATGGGATGATTGCAGAGAATAACGGTGGATATTGAGGGAGTGAGCACGCTAGCAGAATTTGAAGTGATAGAGATTATTGATGATAGCAATTGATACCTTGCACTCTTAGGAATTGATTGGGCCACTAACATCAATGGGGTGATTAATCTAAAGAAGTGCAAGATGATTTTTGAGAATAAATCACTATGCGTAATTATACCCCTAGACCCTGCTGAAGGATAACGCTATACAGAGCTAGTGCATGACTATGAAAGTGATGATGATTTGGACGACATCTACAAGATAACAACGTGAGATCAAGACTAGGTAAATCCCATTGCGGGTGGGCGAATTTCATGGGAGCACAAGAGCTCCTATACTTTGGATTCTGATGAGGAGATAGAGCAATGGCAGAATCGGTTACGTGGTAACTACACTAAATTATAATATGATGACAAGGTTGTTGCACTGCGTGACAATAGAAGTAAGAGATCTACCTACTTATGATGGTTTAAGTGAGGTAGATACCTTCTTGGATAAATTTGAAAGGGAGGTTCCAGAAAAGTAATGCTTCCAGATCGTCGACTAGGTACTGCATGCTACACCCGCAAGATGGTGGGGTATTCACAAAGGGAGCTTTGACAACTAGCGCAAATATAGGAGAATGATGTGCACATGATTTGGGAAGCCTAGGGTGCAACTGATAGACAAATACAATGGATGGGATGATCCACGCGCGCATCTGGCTAAGTGGGTGTAGGCATATGGAAAACATCCTACGCTGAAATGTATGGTCAATAAGTGTGTGTTGGGGGGACAAGTGTGACAATGGCTCTTAATGTTGGGAAGACATTACATAGGAAGATTGATCACGTAGAAGATTCTATGCATAGTAGCTTTCAACAAGGTATACAACGTGCTGAACAAGGTATGCAATTTGCAGCGAAGTGATTGGGACCTAGCGTACTTGCAATATTATGGGCTTATAGGATGACATGCAAGAAACTAACGAGACAAACACATTTTAGGCTTGTCTAAGGAGTGGAAGCCGTAATGCCTATGGAATACATCGTGCCTAGTCTGTTCATAACAGTGCTCATAGGTATGACGGTTCACAAAGCCTTGGAAAAAAGGCTTGCGCAATTGGAGGAGCTTGAAGAAGAACAATTTTTGGTTGGATTACACCAGCAGGTACAAAAGCAGCGCAAAAAGGCCTGACACGATCATCATATCAAGTTGTTCACGTTTAAGGTGAATGATTTTCTGTTGTTATATGATAGTAAGTTTGATAAGTTCCCTGGAAATCTCATAATGCATTGGCTGGGACCGTATGTTATTAAGGAGATCATAGATGGTGGCGTGGTGCAGTTGGTAAAGTTAAATGGAGAACCTTTCCTAGCAATAGTAAATGGTAGTCATCTAAAGCCATACATAGGTGGTCCAACCATCTGACTAACCGATAAAAGTACAGCCTTAGCACTCTAGGCAGCTGAAAGGAGGTGCGAGACTATAAACTATTCTGCATGGGAGCTACGCAATGTCATGACTGCGCGCAGTAGTGAAGTTTCACAGGGTCCATGACAGCACAAGGGTAGTTGTGCTGCTGCATAGGTTAGCTGGAAAGTGACCTTTATAGTCACTATTCACATTATGATGTTTGGTTTGAGACCAAACGGAGTTAGTGGCAGACATTTAAGGAAAAATTCATGGGCTAGATCCTTGAAAATCTACCACCAATCAGGCATTAATGGACCGAATGTGGGGGGAACGGTCCAATTCAAATTCAAAAGGCACTATAAATTACAAAGGGTTGTCTAGCAAACAAGACCTGGTAATTTGAGAAGTGAGCTATTGCACGTCCAGAAATTCATGAACTGAGACTTGTTCAATCTTCTAAAGGTGAATTCGTTGCTTAAGCAATTACCCAAGCTGTTGAGAGAATTTTGGAATCGCACTATGGTAGCACCTAAGGAATCCATGGGTACCAGAGTAATGACCACGATTATGAAACCATCTCACAAAAAGATAGAAAAGATAGTTAAATGCCTTAGAATTCATCGTCTTCAAGGGGGCGACCTCCTTTACATTACACAAATGAACAATTCTTGGATGATTCAAAGGACAAAACCTCCTTTTTGTATATAGGAGTCTAAAGAGTCACAATATAACCTAGCCGACCTAACAATAATAATATAAAGCCACAAAAATAACAATAGAGGGATTTTATGGGGCACAGTAATAACAATATAGGGACAATAGTGGCACGACAATATTAATAAGGGGTACAACTACAATACTAATGGGGTAATCACTAGTATTATAGGGACCTAACATGCCCCTCTCCTTCAAAAAGTGTTGTCCTTAATGCTTGAGTAATTCTAGATGCTTCTGTATATAATTCTCATCATCCCATGTGGAATCTTCAACGGATAAGTTCTTCCACATGATGAGATACTCTGAAATTGATTGATTTCATAGCTATCGAGTTTCTGTGACTGCTTCCGATTCTAATATTATTTTTCCTTCCTCATCAAGTTCTGGCAATATTGGTTGAACTGGGAGTTTGTCATCTATAAACTTCTTTAAAAATGAAACATGGAAAATTGGGTGCACTCGAGAAGCTGCAGGAAGCTCCAATTTGTATGGCATAGTACCAATATCTTAAAACACCTTGTATGGACCATAATACTTTGGTGATAATTTATTATCCTTCTTAGCTTGCTTGAGGGACATTTGCTTATATGGTTGTAGCTGTAGGAATACCCAATCACCTACATCAAAACTTCTTTCGCTGCGATGTTGATCTGCCTGTTGTTTCATTCTATTATGTGCCAACACAAGGTTATCCTTTAAAGTTGGAGGAATTGTTGTTGATATTCGATGTGATGTTCCACTGCTTGAACCTTAGAATTTTCTCTTAAATATCATGTGATGGATGGTGGCTGATATCCATAAAGTGCCATAAATGAGGTCATTTTTGTTGTTGTATGGAAAGAAGTGTTATACCACCATTTAGCCAGAGGCAACCATTTGACGTGTCTGTTTATCAGATACAAAGCAACAAAGATATCCTCCCAAACATTTGTTTACTATCTCAGTTTTCCTATCAGATTGAGGTTGATAAGATGAGCTATGAACTAACTGAGTAGCAAGACAAGAAAATAATTATGTCCAAAAATTTCCAGTGAAAATGGGATCTCTATCACTTACAATAATCTTTGAATTTCCATGTAGCTTTTGAATTGTTTCAATAAATGCAGTAGAAATTGCACTGGATTTAAATGGATGTGACAATACAAAAGTGTGCATACTAGGTAAGTTTGTCAACTACCACCTTGATGACACTCTTTCCCTCAGATTTGGGTAAACCTGTGATAAAATCCATTGAAAGCTCCTCCCAATGTTGGCCTGGAATCGATAAAAGTTGTAATAGACCCGAGGTCTTAATTGTTTCAACTCTATTCTGTTGGCAAACCAAACATTCTACTACAAACTTTTGAATATCCAATTTATGGCCATCCCAAAAAAATTCGTTCTTAATCCTATGGTAAGTTTTTAAAAATCCTGAGTGCCCTCCTAAGGGAGAAGTGTGCAATTCCATAAGAATCTTTTGTTTGAGTTGGAAATTCTTACAGAGGCATAAGCGATATTTGTACCATAATGAATCATTTTGCGAGCTAAATGTATTAGATGTACTGGAATCTTACTGTAAATTTCGAATAAGTTCCCACACTTCTTCATCATTCTTCCATTCCTCTCTTGCTTGGTTTATCCAATCTGGTTGGATAGTAGAAATGGAGCACAACAATGCTTCCACATCCTCATCCTTTCTTGAGACTACATCTGCCACCACATTTTCCCTTTTTTATAGATGATTTCAAAGTCATAACCCAAAATCTTGTGACCCACTTTTGTTGCTCTTCAGAGGATAATCTTTTTTCTAAAAAGTATTTAAGGCTATCATGATCTATTTTTACCTTGAAGTGTCTTCCCATTAGGTAGGGTCGCCATTTGTTAAGTGCTTGTAGTATTGCAACCATTTCCTTCTCATAAATAGCTTTGTGTAAAAACTTTCCCTTCATTGGACGACTTTCAAAAGCAATGGGTCTTTCATCTTGCATTAAAACAACACCAATTCCATTTCCTGAAGCATCACATTCCACAATAAAGGTTTTTGTGAATTCCGGTGCAGCTAAGACCGGTGCTTGGCGCATTTCCTCTTTAAGATGTTTGAAGGCCTTAGTTGCTTCTAGAGTCCATGAAAATGCATCTTTCTTCAATAATGTTGTTAGAGGTGTTGCTATTCTCCCATAATTCTTAACAAACTTGCGATAATACCCTGTCAACCTGAGAAATCCTCGCAGATGATTTATGGATGTGGGGATTTTCCATTCCTTAATGGCTTTAATTTTGCTAGGGTCTACCTTAACACCTTCATGAGATACAATATGACCCAGATATTCCACATCTTGTACTCCAAAGAAACATTTGGATCTTTTTGCATATAATTGTTTCTCCTCCTATAGTTTGAGCACCCTATCAACATGTTCAACATGATCCTTCCAAGACTTGTTGTAGATTAGTATATCATCAAAAAATACTAACACAAATTTTCTAAGGAAGGGTTTTAAAATGGAATTCATCAACCTTGAAATGTAGAAGGTGCATTGGTAAGGCCAAAAGGCATGACCAAAAATTCATAATGACACTCATGAGTTCTAAATGTTGTTTTCAGAATGTCTTCAGTCTTCATTCCGATTTAATGATATCCTGAATGAAGATCCAACTTGGTAAAGTAAATTGATCCATGCAATTCATCCAGTAATTCATCAATGACAAGAATGGGAAACTTATCTTTAATTATGAGCTTGTTGAGCTCCCTATAATTTGGACACGTGTGCCATGATCCATCTTTCTTATGCACCAATACTACTGGAGTAGATAAAGAACTTTGACTAGGTTGAATTATACCAGCCTCTAGCATTTCTGCAACCATACATTCAATTTCACTCTTTTGGGCATAGGGACTGTACGGCCTGATGTTTGGAGGAACACTTCCCGGAATCAAATGAATAGCATGATCATGATCATGAATAGGTGGGAGACCTTTGAGAGTCTCAAATACCTTGGAATGATTGCCAAAGACATTTTGGAGATTTGGAGAAATAGATGATTTCGATGTGGAAACATCTAGCGAACATAATTGTGCAATTACACCTCTTTGTTCCTTTCATAGAAGATTTGTCATACCGTTAGAGCTGATTATCTTTCCCAATTTCCTTGCAATACCCCTTAATTCAACTTTCTTTCCTTCCATAGAAAATTTCATGAAAAGTTCTTGAAAATTAAAAGTTATTGTACCCAAGGATTGTAGCCATTGGACTCCTAGTACAACGTCAACACTTCCCATTGGAATGGAAAGCATTGGGATAGTCAATACATATTCTCCCATAGATAGCTTGATATTATGGCACTTTCCATAGCAATTTATCATTCGTCCATTTGCAACCATCACTTGACACTCTGGTGTTGGATATAGGAAGCAATTCAATTCTTTTGCTATCTTACAATGAATAAAATTGTGGGTACTTCCTGAATCAATCACACTATTACCTTTTTCTTGTTGATTTGTCCTTCTATATTGATGGTTTGAGGAGTGGTAATTCCAGCTAATTCATTACAAGATATGGTCAAATTCATTTCTTCTTTATCTAGGGTTTGTTCTTGGAGTATATCCTCTTCTTTTGACCTTTCTTTCTCCTTTTCTTCTTCCTCTTCATAATCTATGTAGAATAATTTCTTCTCAGCACACTTATGACCTTTAGTGTATTTGCTATCACAACTATAACAATGCCCTTTTGCTCTTTTTTCTTCCAATTGTTGTGGTGTCAACCTTATAGGTTGTGGAAGACTGGGGCAACAACACTTCCATCTTTATAGTTGTGAGTGGTATGCTTCTTGGTTGCCATAAATTTTGCTTTCCATTTTTCTTGCTAACCTGAATGCCTTCTCTAATGAATCAGGTTCCCAAAGGTGAACATCATGTTGGATATTATCCTTTAAAGTCCCTATGAACACATCAATCCTCTACTTCTCTGTAATAATTTTTACCCTTATGTTCAATTTTTGGAACTCCTCAATGTGCTCCATTATTGAACCCTTTTGTTTGAGACTTATCAATTGGCTAAAAAAAAGTGTTGATTTTTGTATCCTCATAATGTGCTGTCAATTCTTCTGTAAAAATTTCCCAAGCGATAATTTGTTTATGAGAGCAAAGCCATTGATACCATACAAACTGATTTGGTTCCAAATATAAAGTTGCAATATGTACCTTTTGTGTGTTTTGCACATTATTGAGATCGAAAAATTGCTTCATCGTTAATATCCATGTTGTGGGATCCTTGCCATCAAACTTCCTCATATCGATTTTTGGAATATTGTGGGTCTTTGATCCAAAATTAGAGTCTATGAAATCATGATTAACATTTCTTTTGTTCATATCACGTGTTTCCTTTACTACCCTTTCACCATGAGTAAGCATTTTTTGTACAAAGTTTGTCAAATCTGTCTTCAAATCTTCCATGCCTGTCTTTAAACAATCCATATTAGATTATACACCTTTCTTTAAACCATTCATCTTAGCTTCTATATATTTCTTTAAACCATCCATCTTAGATTCTGTTACATTTTGTGCAAGTGACACATGTTGCACTTGGTCTCATAATTTTGATATATCATGGTGCATTTCTTCCTCTTCTTCATGAGCCATGCTAGAGTTTTCAGGTTGCTTACTAAGTGTTTGCATTTTCTTTCCTCAGGGCATCAATTATCAATAATAATACTTTACTATGCCCTTTGAATTCCTTCAAACTATTTTTTCAAACCAAGCTTATGCAAAAATTTTAAAAAAACTACACACCTTTCTTCACTTTGTAGGAGCTTGATATTGAATCTGATGTATCTCTGTAATTTCAGATCATCCAGTTCTAAAATTGTGATCCGCAGTAGCCCTCTATGTCCTCTTTCCAATGCCACCAGTCTGATCCAAATTGGATTCTCTAGGAAAGAGTTATGCCAAATCTCCCACAATGACCTGATTATAGACTAGTTCAGTAAAGTGAACTTGTACGAAGTGCCACAAGTCACTGTTTTGACCGTTGGCTCTAAAATCTAATACAAGAAACTACAGTTTGTCCTCTTTTTGTACCTTCTTACGAAATTTCAATCCGATACTCAGAGAGAAAGTTATGATGATTTTCCCCAGGTCACCTATCTGGAATGTAATTCTGGTGTCTGCAAAAAGACCATCTTCCTCAGTTCATATATCCACAAATATAGTGTGAAAAGCTCTAAAATTCAGACCTGAGGTTTAGTATGATTTCGTCTCAAGTGGATTTTTTTTGGCTTTTGAAACGTCACAGAAAATAAGTTATAGCGAAAATGCCATGATGACCTATTTGGAGCAGTGAAACCCTAGAATCCAAAGCTTTGATACCAAATGTTATGAAACTAGCTCACAAAATGATAGAAAAGAGAGTTGAACACCTTAGAATTCAGCCTCTTCAAGGCGGCAACCTCATTTACATTACACAAATGAAAAATTCTTGGATGATTCAAATGGAAAAACCTCCTTCCTATATATAGGAGTCTAAGGAGTCACAATACAACCCAACCGACTTAACAAATAAATAATATAAAGCCATAAAAATAACAATAGAGGGATTCTATGGGTCACAGTGATAACAATATGGGGACAATAGGGGCACAAAAATATTAATAAGGGATACAACTAAAATAGTAATGGGGTAATAACTAGTATTATAGGGACCTAACAACCACTGAGGAATCCGCGCAGGCCATTACAGAAGTGGAAGCCCCAAAAAGTTATGGGATAATCGCAGAAATCTCTAAATTGCCATGCACACTAAGACCCAAGAAATACAAGCAGGCCATGGTACCAATGCATGTATCCCCTAGGAATCTGTTAAGAACTAAACTTACCATGGAAGAAAAGGGAAAGCCTATCAATTTGGAGGCCGATGCGGATTTGAAGAAATCCTAGTAGAGGAGGAGGATGTAGAAATGGAGGTTGAAACCTAGCGTGTGGACCCTCTTACCAGGCTACCTGCATATGTTCCAAAGGTAAAGCAAAGGTGCCCAAAGATATAGATGAGAGAAATAACTCTCTGCAGACTCTGTTTCTCCCTAATAACATTATATTTGAAGGAGCACACTTGGGGCAAGTTCCCGTACTAAAATTTGAAGATTGGGATCTCACGGAACATGAGAAGTTCCCACACTTGGTAATCACATTGCTAATGCACAAGAAGAAAGATACACCGACTAGAATCATCGAGTTGGAGCCATGTAAATGGCTGAGAGGTGTAGATAAGGCAGGATTTTTAAACCTCCTCTGGGTGCTGCATTACCATCGCTCCCCAATGATTATTTTTGTCATTAGACAGCTACTCTGCCTAGTGCATGATGGGTGCTTGTGGCTAGAGGAGCCCATCCCCGTCATGGACCATTTGATTCACAAAATTACCTGGCTCCCTTGCAAAGGGGAGGACCCAACAAACATATCGAAGGGATTGATGAGGAGTACATCATTACAACCTCCATTGAAGAAAAGCTCGTCCAGCTGCAAGCAACACAAGAAAAGGTTTAGGGCAGTAGTTCAGCCACAGCGGTCTCTGAACAAAGCATTAAGGAGGTACAGCAGGCAACCGCTCAGTGCACTGTCGATCTTGTTGTGATACAAGAATAATTGGGAGGTCTTCATGCAAAGATCTTCACACCAATAGAGTGACTCGGGGGCAAGTCACGATGTTTGTGTTGGGGGCCTGTTGGGCGCAGGATCCCACGAGGGCAGTTTTGGGGCTTAGAGCCTAGATTTTGGTCAAAAATTGTAATTCTGATGTAGATACTCCGAATTTTGTGGGCGCAGAGCACGCAACTTGTAAAAGAGTCATAGGGTTGTCTACCCTTAATTTTTTTATAGAAAAGTTGGCTATAGAGATCTACCCATGGTCCGTGGACCATGGGATTGTATAAACATATTGAGGCTCTAAGTAGTTTGATAGCATAGTGGAAGATGGACATATGATGTATGCGAGATAGATTCGAATTGTAAAGTCTATTTTTGGGTCATAGAGTAGGAGAAGGCTCTGTAGCTAACTGCGCAGAGGCCTAGTAGTCTGCAGATAAGTGCGTGGACCCGTGCAGCTGAGTGCGTGGGGCAATTCGAGTCTGTAACAGTTGGAAGTATTAATAAAAAGAAGTTTCACTTCATTTTTTTGTATTTATTTCCTATTTGATGCACCTGTTACGTTGGATATAAATTTCACTTTTAGTGCTTATATGATGCACAAATATGTATACATGTGTTGATTAAGTAAATGCAAGATACAATATATGTTTACATGAAGTTAAGTAAGGTTTGTTAAGAAGATAAGTAAGATATGTGGTGTGGATTAGGGAAATAGCACGGATCACTACCATAGTAGCGTAGAAGCATCTCAGCCCCTAGTTAGGGCTACGCGAAGGACAATTATAACAGATCATGAAGGTGTTAGAGGTTAGAATAGTGTGCGAAGGCAGATCTAGTTAGACTAAATTGACATCACAGACATCTCAAGGGTGTGAAATCTTGGTTCTATGCAGAGCTGCTAGTCCCACTAAGACAGGTAGCTATATTAGAAACAAACAGATTAAAGTTACTTTCATTTTCCTTTACGAGAAGTAGATAGGAGAGGAGCAAAGAATACCAACCTCAATCTTTCGCTTGGATTTTTGCTTGTTCCTTCTCCTCTTTGACAGATCTTTACCGCTCTTCCCTTGACCACTCCACTTCAAAGAGTACCTATAAATTCAAAGCAACATAATACCTTCAAAGTGCAGAGATCTACAATCATAAACAATATAGGACTAGATATATATTGACCACACACATGCATATATTAGCAAACATACAATAATGTGGAGGAAAACTTGAATAGCTTTATTGATATAAAGATTAGAAGAGAGGATTACAACCCATTGATCTGACCCAGTGTCATCCTCCTAGCATGAAAGCATTTCTTCACCTCATGAAGAGCTTAGATCACGCAACACTATGATATTCCACCAAGAATCCAACAACACTTCCTTACAAGATACAAGATTCCATCCCTTGGATCTCTGGGATGAGGGATCCCTATATAGATGATTGTAGGGGGTGAGTTAGCTTCTAGGATTTTGATTATGTCTTCTCTCTTATAGTTCTTGATTCCACTTGGATATTGATGGTCTCTTACTCATCCCTGGGTGAATTCAAAGAGGCAAATGTCACAGGAGAAGTTTCTGGAAGATTCCATGATCATCCACCTTGCAAACTGTCTCTACCATTTGTCTACTCTCACCCATCGCACCCTACAGAAGGGATTTTCAGTATGCATCACACTTTTTGCACTGAGTAGGTGAGATGCATCACACCCTTTGCACTAAGCAGTCTGTATGGTCCAGTTTTGACCATTTCTGAGTAGTTTTCTGTGGAGAACTTCTAGGAGATGATGTAATCAGCTGACCTTGTTCCTTTAGGGCATGAAACAACACTTTTAGGGACTCAGAAGCCTTTAGTTTATGGACATATATGATTGGGGTTGTAGTGCCCAAATATGTCTATAACAACCAATTTCATAGAGATTTGGTAGATGGAAATGTGTGAGAAAGGCCATGGCGAGAGTGTTAAAGTCATGATAGGTATTTCGAGGTAATGCGATATACCACTTGGCTGCAGCACCTGTAAGAGTTTGTTGGAAAAGCTGAAGATGAATGGAATCATCAACATAGGAATTCGAGGAGCACCAGAGGTGATATGTCATCATTTGGGCTTGTGGATCCTTTTTCACTTTTCCTTCAAACTTCATACAATCACTTGGAATCTTGCATGGAACTGGAGGCCAATATGACGAATGAAGAATGGGGTCATTCTTGAGTCTAGACACATTTGGAAATTCCAGTGTAACTAAGAAGGGAAATTGGGTATTGAAAGGCATTTAAGGTCAATAAGGGGGCCCAATGGGTGGGGGCCATCTCTATTGGTAAGGATTTTGTCCCCCAAGTGGAGGATTTTGTCCATATGGCATTTGATTTTTCCCCCACTGTAAGTTACCTTACCTGTAGGGAGGATTCTGACCTTGAAAGCCTTGAAACTATCCAGTGATGGGCTGCAGATAAGAAACATATGGGTTAAAAGGCTGTTAAGACAATTGGCCATGAACATATGGAATTTTTCACCTGATTTCCCTGAGCATAAGGGTTTTGGACGTGCTACCCTTAGACGAAACTGTTTTGGACCTGCTACCCTTAGACTTAAGGATTTTGCACTTGCTACCCTTGGACATAAGGATTTTGGACTTGTTGTCCTTGGAAAAAAAGAGGTTGAACCTGTTGCCCTTGGACATAAGGATTTTGTTCCTGCTACTCTAGGACTTGACCCTGGCCTTGCCCTTACAAGGGTTGACCCTGTTGATATGAGTATAAGGGTTGTTGCTACCCAGGTTGACCTTTTTGCTGCAAGGGCTGACCTTGTTGATGTAAAGGTTTTCCCTACAGCTGTAGAGGTTGATCTTGTGAAGGCATAGGTTGGGAGGGTTGTGGCACATACTGCACTTGCGGTTGCATGGTTTGTTGTAACAGTTGCGAGGGTTGCTCCTGTGGCTGCTTCAGTTGTGCTTGCTGCAACATCATCTAGACTTGCTGCTGCATGGATGGCCCTTGCTACAATGAAGGTTTCCTTTGCTATTTCAGAAGTTATCCTTGTTGTTGCAAAGGTACTTGAATAGTTCCCAGAATGACACCTTGAAAGATCCTAAATTGTATCTGGCCGTACCCACCAGGCACAGCAGATGGACCAGGCTAGACAAAAGGTCTAGGCTGAGGGATGTAGGGTGGATTAACCATTACTTGTGAACTATATGGAATATAAGGAGTTTGGTACTAAACCTAAACCATATTAGGCTACTGGTACTAGATGTTACTTGACCCAGATGGGCCAACAGGGTTCGGCTGCTAGTACTAGACATTACTCGATCCAACAAGACCAAAAAGGGTTCAAAATGGCACCTGAAGAGGGCTGGTTCATTCCCATGTGAGCTTGTAAGCTGCTCACATTGGTTGTACTAGAAATCATAGAAACATTCGAAATGCGCCCCCCCAGGGGTTGGCACCACCTATCCACTTACTAGAGGGACCGAAGAATTGACAGGGACATTGTAGGTTTTAACCCCGCACAACAATTACCTACATACGAATTCTAACTCACAGGAAAAATAAAAATGCGAGAGCATAACACATAAAAACACATATGCATAGAGATTTTCCCCTAGATCCCAAAACCGGGACTACCAGCTTGATTTTTCATTATGTTCCTTTCCATGTTACAATACATATTTATACATGCCGAAGCATCAATACCATGGACCGAAAAACCAATCGCGTCCAAAACCATGGACCAAAAACCATCGCATCCAAAAAACATGTGCGAAAATCATGCACAAAACCATAGGTGGGTCCGCCCAACCTAACATAGGGTCCAAAACCAAAAATTTTCGGGGCGCTACCCCGGACCCCATAAAGTGGGGTTACAGGTATCCCTCAAACCCCTTGTTAACTATGTGGAAAGAATATAACACAACCCAATAGACATGACTTGAGATCGTCAGTTAAACTAGATGGGTCACTTGGACCAATGAAATAAGAGGATTTAGAATTAGTGGGTTGCACCAGGACTAATGTAACTGGAGAAATCACCATCAGTTGGGACGTTGGGTTTTGAATGAATGGACCTGAGGTAGGCATAGTGCCAGATGCCCAAATAGGGTTGTGATATAGTGATGAGGTAGTAGGCGTGCCTGAAACCAACTGAGCTAAAGTAAGGTGATTACACGGTAACTCAGGATGAACACTAGTTGGAATGCTTCTTGTGTAAGGGAAACCTTCAGTAGAGAAAATATATTCCTACTTCTCGACAGTGTGTGGAGTGGAAACCTCTGAGTGACCTGGAGAGGAGGTTTGGATTCCGCCTTCTGATTCCATGGGTGAAAACAAGCAATGATGGATGACCAAAGATGTTCAAGGGGATAATTACAAAGGAATACTCGGCTGATCGTACAACCTTATGAATGCTAAGGTGATATCACACCAGGATCGAAAAAAGGATTCAGAGGATAAACAACCATTTCAAGCTAACCTCCAGAAGTCAGCAGACTCTTACGAGTCTGGATAGGATTATCTAAAGATTTCAGGCTAATGTCAGAAAGTGACCCAGTATCCAAAGGAGGGAGAGGACAAGATGACAAAGTTTGAATACTTAGAACAATTCCAAGCTCAACACCTTGGTCCTCATGTGACTACGACAATTCAGGAAAAGGCTCCTCAGATAATCTTTCAGACAGAGGAGAGGAAGAGGAACTAGGAAAACCAGTCGGTTCAACCACGATGATTTTGTTTCAAATAACCAAAAGAGAGATTGATTCCAAGGCTTTAAAATGTATTTAAAGGTGTACTCACGATGTGTTCTAGCAAAATACTAATAAGGACTTTATATGATCGTGGGCAACAATTTTTTAATACGAAAAAACAAATTGGTGCTCTTTCATGTTTTAAGAGTCAAGAAAGAAGCAAAGGTGAATCTATCATGAGCTCAAAAGGACATGAGCTTGGGCGATCTTTTATATTTAGGAAGTCAAAAATATCAAAATAACTACTTAGGATGATCTAGGAAAAAAGGATTACCAGGTAACCGTGAACTGTAGAATACCTCCTAGCAAACCAAGAAGTACGGGCATGCAATCTCCCCGAATGCTCTGTTTGGTGTATCATGTTTATAAGGCAATAGACTCAGCTTCCTATGGATAAAGGATTGCAACCTAGTTGGGTGTCCCTTTATATATGCGACGGTACAGGGAGCACAAGTCTATACTAGGATTGTCTAGTGCCGAAGTGAACGAAAGTTGCTAGGTTTAAAGACACTGGAACACGTCTCTAGCCTAGACCTTCTAAATTTGATCGTTAGGTTTCAAATGCACCTTAGGTTAATTGAATACAATTTAGAGTTTATCTTGAAATTATGTCTCAGTTTTCAGGCCTTATCAATGTGACTCAAAAGACTTGTATATGCAACTAAATGAGACAAGACCCTTTCAATTCAATGAATTGTTTATTCTAATGAGAGTAGGAAACACACTCAAATACAACAAAACAAGCAATCGAAAGAAAAATGACAATTTAACTATTTCACTTTTTGAAAACAAAATGGTGAAAAAACTCTTTCCAATTCCTAACTTTCCTATCAAACACACTTCTAGCCCTTTCACTAGTAAAGAGAATTCAGTATTTTCCAATGCAAATGACGATGAAACTCCATTCATCAATGATGCTAACTAATGTAACATATTGATTAAGCAAATGAAAATTATGTATTTTTCAATGAAATGAGAAGACGAATATTTCACAAACACTTCACACTTCAATGAAACATTTCCAATACAATCAATCACAAGAAAATTCAAAGCACAAAAGAGAATTCATTTCAAACTAATGAAGCAAAGACTTAACCAAAAACAAGATGAGTGATGTGATCTATGCCCGAAAAGAGTTGCTCAAACAACAAACAGAACTTTTCAAACATGTTAAATGGAAATCAAAGCCCATAAGAACTGACAAACGAGATGCAAAGACCAACTTTGACTATCGACTTGACTTGTTGAGCAAGAAAACAGGTGAATGGGTGATGACCTAGATTACCTAGGGTTATACACCATCCAAGAACTCAAGAAACCAAGTGGAGAAAATGCAAATCAAACAAGCATATAAACCAAGCTAAAAGAGCTTTCCAGTCAAGGAGAACATAGTTAAAACAAGCTGAGAGACAGAAATCAGTAGGGCAAGACGCACTAGATATGATCTAGGAGAAACCCTGATCTTCACCTACAGGGATCAGTGTGACTGCTTAACTAACAAGAAGCACTAGAAGGGGGTTGACACGTCTGCCTAACTAACAACAAGCACCAAAAGGGGGTCAGCGTGACTGCTTTTGAGAAAATCATGTTGATCTGTGCAACTATTAGAAAAATAAATGCGCTAACCAAGGATGCAAGGGGAAAAAAAATCAAAGGTTAAATCCAGACTTGCCATTATAAATTTCAGGCTCATAACAGTAAACTAGGGAAAAGCAGAGAACACTAAAGGGAAATGGTGATACTAGAAAAGTTCATACAAAACCATGAAATGACAATCAATCAAACAAAAGGATTGGCTCCCCAGTGGAGTTGCCAATTTGTGGTGTAGGTAAATTCTCAATGTGGACACAAACAATTCCTCTAGCCCGAGAGAGTGGGTTTAGCCACAAACAAACAATTTATGGAAAATCTCCTTAAGCTAGAATCAATTAAGAGGGCCTACCTCTTAGAACTTTATTCTGCTTGGTGATGATCCTGCTTGCTCACTCCAACTATCTTCTGTTTCCTTCCTTCGAATAAATGAAACAAGCAAACAAACAATAACAACAAACGTGATAGCATACAATATTGTATTCATCCTAGTTATTAGGTCAAGGAACATTAAGCCATAAAGACGTAAAATAACACTTCATGTAAGAAATCAATCAATAGTTCTATTCATATAAATTAGAAAGAGATTACAACCAATGCCTTGAATTTGTTGGTCTCCTACGACGTATCCGGGTTCCCACACTTCTGCTAGCATCTCATGGGTAGTCCCAACAATGGAGGCGATTTCTAATAAGATACAATCAAATACATTATCTTCATAATATTTTTCATGATCAAGCTGAGGCGGGCATTCCAATGCTCAGATTTATAAATTCATTTTTATGTACATTAGACAGACAAACCGTTTGTGTAGCAGATTGATGATTCGAGCAGAGAATCATCCTTTGATTTGGATGATCATCTGTTCGGCAATGATGTACATTTGATGTCTTTGTATTCCTGAATATATCGCAGCTCGAATGGATGAAACTAGATCTGGGGTCTTAAAAACTCATTCTATCTTCACTTGGAGTACAAGTTGATCCATGTGAAAAATGTTCTGGAGTCGAATATGGAAAGACATCGCCTGATTACCAGCCAATGATGTAAGTTGTTAACAGGCGCGAGAGAAGTCACCAATAATGTCAATGATCCTAACTGTACTATAGTACAATTCATGTGGTGTGAAAGGGACTTGGCATTGAACACCACACAAAATCTTCCAGTCGAAGGCCATTGATGTAAACCTATCGCCGAAAGTGAGAAACTTGACATTGAGGCATGCAAGCTTCAAAGTACTGAAAGGGGTTGTTCCTAAGTCAACTTCCTGGATAATGAGCTGATGTCGACAAGAAGTGACCCATCGTAGGAGGGCCTTAATGAATCTCACATCTACGACACGGAACGGAGCAAATGATTTTGGAGGTGAAAAAGATCTGATGATATAGGGTTCAGGGTGGCGTTCATGAAAGAATGGAGCGTGAATGTATTGCAGCAGGTGAGACACAGGTGAATTCTCTGAGCGACTTCTCTTGAACATATCGGCGACACTGACGATGGATTGGTAGCGTTAACCCCAAATATGATTGGTGTGATGGACCAATGGTGATATGACCAGTGAACGAAAGAACCCAACCCGACTCGGATGGGGAGAGAAAGTGTCATGCTCAAGAGCGACTTGCTACCAATAAAGTTTCTTCAAGTTTTCTTCCCAATTTTCCCCAGTCATTGCTGACCAGTACCTCTTTATTTTTTTCAAGCTTGAGGAGGATAAAATACGTTTGTTCTATAATTCACCCTTCAGGTGAACCTACCACTATGTTTTAACGAGCCTAGCAACAGTGAAACTCATTCTCATCCATTTGGACAAGTTTTGTCACTATTAGGTTTTAACGAGTTTAACGACAAAGATAACTCGGTCCTTTTCAATTTTAGAGAGTCTGAAAGGGATGGAAAGGAAACTCCAATGATTATTTTTCGTCATATAATCCCTTAAGTCTGAAAAATCATAAAATAATATGAAAGGGATGAATTTTCGATAGTTTTAACGAGCTGAACAAGACAAGCACTCGATCTTTTGGTGTAATAATCCCTCAAGTCCAAAAAGATTAAAATCTAGAGGAAGGATAACACTTCCAACGACTTTAACGGGCTAGAGAGGCCAATCGCTCAGCAATATTTTCATATTTTACGAGTTAGTTGAAAAGAGCTTAAAGGAGACTCATTTTCCGAGGAATGAGTGATGATTTCAGGTAGCGACTGATTCCACGTAAGGTTTGGAATTTTCCAATCATGGCAATGTCACAGGGATGGATAATAGAATCACTCTTCGCAGATGTTCCTCGAAAGGGGTAAACACTCAAATGGAGGTGAATGATTAGCTAAAATAGAGTGGAGGTTATGATGAGAACACGACCAAGGCTCAAAAGCTGATGATAATGCATTCACAATGGTTATTTATCGGAGATCGGTTTATTTTCTAATGATCTTAAACTCTGGGGGAAACATTTGCTCACTGCTTATGTTTATTTTTTAACGAGCTTGAATTCCGCTTAAAATTGCTCGTGCCAGTCATATAATAAGGATATCTCATCTAAGATGCCATTTTTTATGGAGCTTGCACCTTTTAAAGCTTTGCCCTGGACCCTTTCTTTATGCAAGCTAGGAAACAGCCAATCCTATGAGTTTAAAGGGTTAGAGGACCTACAAATTTAAAAAATAAATGGTCACTCTTCACTTGCATGCAAAAATGTTCTGGGGCAAAGCTTTAAAAGGTGCAAGCTCCATAAAAAATGGCATCTTAGATGAGATATCCTTATTATATGACTGGCACGAGTAGTTTTAATGCAAAATTCAAGCTCGTTAAAAAATAAACACAAGCAATGATCAAATGTTTCCCCCAAAGTTTAAGCTCATTAAAAAATGAACCAGTCTTCCGATAAATAACCATTGTGAATGCATTATCATCAACTTTTGAGCCTTGGTCGTGTTCTCATCATCACCTCCACTCTGTTTTTTAGCCAATCATTCACCTCCATTTGATTGTTTACCCTTTCAAGGAAGATCTGTGAAGATTGATTCTATTAGCCATCCTTGTGACACTGTCGTGATTGGAAAATTCCAAACCTTACCTAGAATCAGCTTCTACCTGAAATCATCACTCGTTCCTCAAAAATGAGTCTCCTTTAAGCTCTTTTCAACTGACTCATAAAATATGAAAAGATTGCCGAGCGATTAGCCTCTCTGGATCGTTAAAGTCATTGGAAGTGCTATCCCTCCTCTATATTTTAATCCTTTTGCACTTGAGGGATTATTACACAAAAAGATCGAGCGCTTGTCTTGTTCGACTCGTTAAAATTACCGAGCATTCATCCCTTTCCTATTATTTTATGCTTTTTCGGACTTAAGGGATTATATGACAAAAAAGAATCTTCGGAGTTTCCTTTCCGTCACTTTCAGACTCTCTAAAATTGAAAAGGGTCGAGTTATCTTTGTCGTTAAACTCGTTAAAACCGAATAGCGACAAATTCGTCCAAATGGACGAGAACGAGTTTCACTGTCACTAGGCTCATTAAAATATAGCGACAGGTTCACCCGAAGGGCGAATTATAGAACAAGCATATTTTATCCTCCTCAATTTTGACAAAAATAAAGAGGTACTCGTCAGCAATGACTAGGGAAAATTGGGAAGAAAACTTGAAAAAACTTTATTAGTAGCAAGTCGCTCTTGAACATGACACTTTCTCTCCGCATTCGAGTTGAGTTGGATTGTTCCATTCACTGGTCATATCACCATTGATTCGTCACACCATCCATCAGTGTCGTTGATATGTTCAAGAGAAGTCATTCAAATAATTCACATGTGTCTCACCCACTGCAATACATTCACGCTCCATTCTTTCATGACTGCCACCCTGAACCCTGTATCATCAAATCGTTTTCACCTCCAAAATCATTTGCTTCATTCCATGTCATAGATGTGGGATTCATTAAGGCCCTCCTACAATAGGTCACTTCTTGTCGACATCAACTCATTATCCAAGAAGTCGACCTAGGAACAACCCTTTCAGTACTTTGAAGCTTGCATGCCTCAATGGAAAGTTTCTCACTTTCGGCGACAGGTTTACATTAATTGCCTTCGACCAGGAGATTTTGATGGTGTTCGACGCCAAGTCCTTTTTCACACCGCGCGAATTGTACTATAGTACCTTGAGGATCATTGTCATTATTGGTGATTCCTCTTGCGCTTGTTAACAACTTACATAATTGGCTGGTAATCAGGCGATGTCTTTCCATGTTTTACTCCAGAACAATTTTCACATGGATCGACTTGTACTCTGAATGAAGATTGAATGAGTTTTGAAGACCCCGGATCTAGTTTCATCCATCTAGGCTGTGATATATTCAGGAATATCAGGACATCAAATGTACATCATTTCCAAATAGATGATCATCCAAATCAAAGGATGATGAGTCTGAATCATCAATCTGCTACACAGATGATTGTCTGTCCTATGTACATGAAAATGAATTTATAAAGCTGAGCATGGGAATGCCCGCCTCAACTAGATCATAAAAAATATTATGAAGATAATGTATTTTATTTTATCTTATTACAGGTCGCCTCCTAGTTCGAAAAAACTCATGGTAAAGCATTTCACCCGACATCAAAAGATTAATGACCTCATGCTTTAAGGGGAAACTGTTATAAACATTTTTGGGCACTGCAACTCCAATCATAAATGTCCATAAACTGAGGGCTCCTAAGTCCCTAAAAGTGTTGCTTCACTACCTAAAGGAACAAGGTCAGCTGATTACATCATCTCCCAGAAGTTCTCCACTAAAAACTCCTCAGAAATGGTCAAAAC